>CABFVX010003899.1:31130-76068 GCA_902151425.1 Timema shepardi | reverse complement strand
ATCCTAATCCTTTCAACTTTGTTGCTGGCTATTCAACAAAAAGACAAGCTATCACTGTTATACTCTCTAAGCAGTGATGCCTAATTTTGAGCCACAATCTCGGGGTTTTATAGAATGATGTCCAAAGTAAAAGGACAAGGGCTCGAATCCCTTTCAAAGTATAATTTTTCTGAGCTACCTATTTAGTTTATTTATTACTGTAGAAATATATATAAAAATATATTTTCTTCCCTATATTAAAAAATATAGCCATTTCTTTTTGTGTTTTTTTCACTGACATAGTTTTTACGATCAATACTTACGCTAATTATTTAAATACATGGTATAATCCCGGCACAGATTTATCTGATTACCGAACCTTTCCTTCACCTCTGACAAGACATCTTGTGAATGTGGGGAATGCCAGGCCACCACCGTGGTTCGGATTCCATGTTAAACTGTAGGTCCTCCATTTCATCTCACAATCACCCTACCATTACACATTAGCGTGTGTATAACCCGAACGGGTAGTAAGACGCGGTGCTAATAATAATAATAATAATACATGGTATAAGGAGGTAAGAATTAAAATAAGTGGACCACAATTTGTTTGTACAGAAGATAGATAAACTAAAGTGAAAACAACACTTTGTTCTAGGTGATAGCCTGTTTAAAAAAATAGGATAAATCTTTAAAAGAATTAATGAGTTAAAAAAAGGTGGCCAAAGTTGGTAAAAAATTGCAATTTTTAAACTTTTATTTCATTTAAATACTATTCACGTACTGTACGCCTACTTCACTTTACAAATAGGCCCTACTGTTAACTTTTTTCAAACACCATACTAACAAGAACATTGTATTAAATGATCTAAGAAAAAAATCTGAATTAAAGAAAGCTCGTTAAACCATGTTTCCATTTAAAATTATTGATTCATTGTTATATTATTAAAGCTCATCCAAAACCAAGTATTTTCTTTTTTATTGCCACGTTCGGAACACAGGTTATTAATAGCTTAATCGGATTGGGTAGAGATGAAGTAGGTAGCTAAGAGGAAGTGAACCTGCATTTGCATGGAGTAAAGATAGAAAAACCAGAGGGATAAATCACTTGTGGAAAACCATTAAAGATATATATATATATATATATATACATATAGATTTAACGGGAAAACTATCGTCAATTAACGTAGATGAGATTCAAACCTTAACCTCCTCATCAATGGCGATCAAACCAATGGCAAGTAATGGCTGTGGGTAACTAAACTCTGTAAAGTAATATTTACTTTATATCGACACCTTAGAGTGAAAGAACATGACTTTGAGGGTACTTTACATAGGGGAGATTTTCAAATCTTCATCATTTCTCCGCAACTATTTGAGAATCGTAATAACTTATCATTTTAAAGTTGTAGTACTAATAAATGTAAAAATCTTTTATTTGCAATATATTTTATAAAACCAATAAGTTTTGAGCTATAAACATATATATATATATATATATGTATACTTTTTAATCAGGGGTGTAGTGGAGTGTGAATGCAGGGTAAATCCGTTCTGGTACTGGAAACATGTTCAAAATATTTTTTAGTTAAGTTTTATACTTTGCAATTCCAAGTTAACTAATTGATTTTATATCAATATTATGTTAAAACTTTTTTCATACTATTAATCAATAAATTCTGATGAAATTTAGAGTGCTCTATTAGAATTCCTGGAATTTGAGGGGAAGTGAGTTAAGTTTCTACCTTAGTAATCATTAAAAGATGCTCAAAATAGTTTCTAAAAGCACTCATGTTTGTGCAATTCTTTTGCCTTCAGCGGTTGTGGGTCCCAAAACCACACTTCAACTTTGGGGTTGCTACAACCCTGTGTTCCGGCACTGTTAAATTTAGGACTACACCACTGTTTTTAATACAGATTTTTGAAAATTTACTTGATTCTTATGCTCTTTGGTTGCCAAAGATGTTTCTCTTTTGTCAATTTTTCCGTAACAGTGTTCCTAGTACATTCACCATAAGAGTGTAGGTAACTAACAGCAAGCATAAGTTAGCAGATCAACTCATGTATCCATTTGCCAAACCATATGATCTGCAATGAACATAATATGTTGATTTACTGTCACTTTTGGCAGTCAAAATTTTCACAAGAACAATTTTATTTTTAATTTTATTTAAATCTTCTGCTAGCTGGCAGCTACCACATTTCTCATAATGATTGTACTCTAGGAAAATAATTGAAGAGGAAATTCCACAAATGTTATACATATGCTAAACGTTTCACTCCAAGATTTTACAAAGCCGTTTAGGATTACAAATAAAACTATAAGAACCTGTTTTGTAGACGATGCCATCCTCTATTTTTTATTATAAGCTTAACAATAACAAACACATTGACATTATGAACAGTTTACGTTAGAATTGCAAAAAAAAAAGTTTTAGGGTGCCATTATTTCAAGCTGGCAAATGTAAAATAATTTTTTAAGAGTGGCACTAGAGTCTATTTTACTCACCATAAAATTATACTAATGTGTAAAATTTCATGTTAGTATAAAAAATTCAACGTTTGTTAAGCCTAGCAACTCCACTATGTTAGGTTTGGAGGTTTGAGGACTATTTTCATATCACACCCAGGCTAAGTTAGGTTTGAAATTATATGTTTGGGGATTATTTTAATATCATGCTCATGCTATGTTAGGCTTGAAGTTGTTAGGTTTGGGGATTATTTTAATTTCATGCCCAGGTTACGTTAGGTTTAAAGTTGTTAGGTTTGGGGACAGTTTTAATCATATTACAATTTACTAATTTAATGATAATATTTTATTTTTTGAGTAAAACCACATTTTGCCAAATTTGTATTGTAATTCACCAAATTCAACACTTATTCCGGTTTTTTCCCTGATCACTTGAAATTCCCGGCTAATTTCCATTTTCCCTGATGATAGACACCTTGTATATATGCTTAGTATTCTGTTTTATCCTGTCTGTATGAGCTATCTAATGCTTAAATAACCTAATATGAGGAGACAGGATAGAAGACCATATTTAATAATAACAAAAGCTTTTTTCTAGTAAGAAGATGAAAATTCTATAGTGTTTAAAAACATCCAAGGTGAACTGATTTAGGAGTGAATCCCAGCCATTCGTTAGGATGCCATAAAAATTATTAGCTATTTTACTACAATATTAAGTTGCAAATATTTTAAAGTTTATCTTGCACTCATATAAAATGTTATCATAGTTGCCTTTCTTCAAACTAAAGAAGTGTGGCCCAGTCAAGAGTTATCTTCTAGCCCACCAATCTCAATAGGTTTATAATGACATAAACCTGATTGGAATTATATAAAAAAACTTGAGAAACACTTTACTTGTATAGTCATAATACCAATTTATTTTAGTTGTATGTTTGTTCTAGTTAATTTAAAAAAAAGTTTACTTGTTACCAATAACCAAAATTATTATTTCTTATGGTAGTTTATGTTTGTTTCATTAATCATAATGACATGTAAATTATGAAAACCTGGATCAATCTGAAATAAAGTAATCTTTAACATATATATTTAATGATATTTCAAAAGTGTTGCAAAATAATTTCAAGTCAAAATTTCACATATGCATTATCGGAATGATTTTTGTACATTTGCTGAAAATTTAAAATTTAGGTAAACTATTTTCAGCAGTTAGACTTTTGTTTAAAAAAAATAAGCATCTCTAATACACAAAGTGCAAAGTCAAGGACATTACTTGATTATATAATAATTTCCCTTTAGTAAACTTTAGAGATTATATTTGCAATTTGATGTTTATGTTTATAATAATTATATTTATAAAAAAGGTGATGTATTGATATATTCTAGAAATAAAGTTTAATGGAAATTTGTAAGTCTGAAAATTTAAATTAGCACATTAACGTGTGTAGTCTGTGTCATCTTTTGTTATCAAAATAACCCTTGAAAAGTGACATTAATATATTTCAAATTAATGGTATACTTGTGAAATATATCTTGCTCCTGTGATAAGTTGATGTTATCCTTCAAGTTTATATCAACTTTTTCCTTCAACTTTACTTCTAGTTGATGAGTTGTTTCCAGACAATATTCCGCTGTGGTTAAAATGCTGAAACATATAAGAGTTTAAAAGATAGTATGAAAACAAACTTGAGCAATACCCTCATTACATATATTGAAACCCAATTTAAATACTTTTACCTGAGTATAAAACAACTTTAATATGTTTCCTTGATATTGTAATTAGGAGCTATAATACTAAGCATTAACCTAGGAGACAATGTTGGAGGAAGCATTTTGCATTAAATCACATAATAAATAATCATAACTTAAAAACATGTATAAATATTTGAAAGGATTCATTGGAAAAGAATGAAAAATTTGGAGAAAAAAAAATCTTGTTGAAGAACAAATAAATAATTACAAGCATATTTTTCTAATTTAAGCACATGTTAGGATTGATTAGTTCATACATACATAATATGTTCTGGGCAAAGTTCTAAAATAAACAAATGATTAGTTTTTTAAGTGTGGCATAATCACAATAAAAAATTGGCTATGTTTTGAATAATCTGCCACATATTTTGATTAATGAAAAATGATACAATCTCGTTATTACAAATTCTATAATTTAAATGCTGAAATTCATATGTTAGAGCTTAGAAGTCACTAAGGGAAAAAAGTAGGAAAATGAGTGTCCGTCTTTCTAAGAGTATGGATTGTGCATATATAAATCAGAAACAGATGGTGCAGATGGTGATTTTAAAAGATCTGAGAAGTAATGAGTCAGAAAATTCTGGGTTTAAAGTGTAGTTTGAAAATCAATAGTGATCAATTTTAAAATAGCACAATTGTTGTATCATGTGTATCATAAAATATTTATTCATGGTTTAATTATACGAACTCTTGAATGAGCTACTATATAAGCTCTAGGATTAACTAAAAGTTCTAATCACTATTCTTGCTCCTTTCCAACTCACATGTCAAAACTCTAAAAAGGCCATCATCACACTCTTGTAACTCCCTTACCAAGATTTTCTCCAAAGGCCTACACACTAAACAACTCTCCCCAAAATTAACATAAATTCAGTGACCTGGCGGTTTAGAGGTAAGGTGTCAGACTTCTGTGCTGGCGGCCGGGGTTCAATCCTCGGTCCCGGCATAGATTTATCTGATTATCAAACCCTTCCTTTACCTCTGACAAGACATCTTGTGAATGTGGGGAATGCCAGGCCTCCACCGTGGTTCGGATTCCACGTTTATCTGTAGGTCCTCCATTTAATCTCACAATCACCCTACCATTACACATTAGCGTAAGTGTGTATAACCCGAACGGGTAGTAAGACGCGGTGCTAATAATAATAATAATAATAATAATAATAATAATAATAAATTCTTTAGCAAAAATATTTCACTTTTTAACTCATATTTTAACAACCTTTAAAGCTTTAGTTTTTTTGGTATCTTGATAATCCTCTTAGAACTGTGGATCATATATTTTTCTTCTCCTGGAAATAACCTGTTAAAGTTGTGGTGTTATACTACTATCCCACTCTTGTTTTGTACCTTCTGCTGGTGGACCCAGCTGATGGCCTTCAGCAGTATTCTCCTCTAAGCCAGACAGCTGGTTTGATTATTTGTTTGGGACTTACTAAACATCAATCATAAGGCTTTCTTGGAGTGACTGTTCATTATCTGGAGTCCTAATGATCTTATTTTTAATGTTAAGGTAGTCGACTGTTGAAAATTTTCTTTGGCCTTATTTACTCTCAAATTATCTTCTTGGACCAATCTCTTCTGACCTTTTATGTTCACAATATATGTTATTGGACTGTAAATCTTGACCATGCCACTAGTTAGCTATTTTAGCTCTTCTACTCTGACACTGTTTGTAAGAACTATCATTCTGACTGAACCTATGTTGGCTTCCCCGGTGTTTGTCTGATGGCTTCTTAACCTTTTCAATTATATCATTCATATTCTCTGAGGTTTTAACAAAAATAATCTTGTGCAACCAAAAAGGAGTTGAGAAGGTTTCTGTCCTGTAGTTGTGTGTGGAGTATTTTGGTACACAAACAAGAATATATCCAACCTGTGTTGCATTGTCCCCTGATTACTTTTTAAATTGTCTTCGAAAACTGTTTGGAAAGAGAAATTTTTGTAGTTTAAACTGCTAGCTCATCTAACCCATTCTAAGCAGGGTGATATAGGAGTGAGTACACATGTTTAATTTCATTTTGAGTGGGAAGCTTGTTGAACTCCGAACTTACAGATTGTAGAACCACATCATTTAATACTGTTGCTGGTAACCTGTATACTGCAAAACATGCTCTCAAATTTTCAATTATTTTACTTTGTTTCCATTGATATCTTTATGAAAACTTAAGATTTATTTTGAGTGGTTGTCCACAGTAATAATAAAAAAAAAATTATTCTTTTGTGTATAACAAATATGGTGTTCTATGCCACTCAAAACTTGGCCATGACCAAGAATGTAATGATACTAGATGGGTGGTCTTCTGGGTAAGCTGACACACAGGACAGCTTGTGATCAGGTTTTCAATATGATTATCCATTCATAGCCGCCATAAATAAATTATTGCCAACGCCTTGGTTTTGGCCTAGCTTTGATAGGTTTTGTGCATTAAGTTAAATATGTCTTCATGTAAATATGTCAATATTACCACTCTATTTACCTTACAGTAGATAGTCGCAATCTACTGATAGTTCACCTATATTTGAGAAGTATGTGTTAAGTCTTTCAGCCTTGATAGGGTTTAGCCATCAGTGACTGGTTAGGTCTACTACCCTGGATATGACATGATCTTTTCTTGTAGCTGTGTGATTTCTTTATTTGAAAGAAACCTTTTATCTAGCAGTGAAAAGAAAAATACTACCTTCATTTCTTTTCCCTGCTGTTTTATTGGCAACTAAGATAATGCATCAGTATTGGATGTATCTTCAGATTTATTGTTTTCTTGTAAGCCATCAAAGTTGGACTATTATTATTATCATTCATCATCATCACCACCACCACCACCACCACCACCACCACCACCACCACGTCTTACTACCCGTTCGGGTTACACACACTTACGCTAATGTATAACGGTAGGGTGATTGTGAGATGAAATTGAGGACCTACAGTTTAACGTGGAATTCGAACCACGTGGAGGTCTGGATTATTTTTGCTGTTAGTGTTAGGAATCCTTTTCTGTCCCAAAATAATATTGCATGTGGTTTGCTACCAGTGCAGAAAATGAATCTAATTCCATTTACATACTTGAGGAATTTTTTTACTGCAAAGATGATTGCCCTATCTTCTTGTTTTATGTGACCATATTCCTGCTAGGTTTCTCCAAGAGTTCTGGATTTATAGGCATATGTTTTCTCACTGCTAGCCGACATTTTGTTTGAAATCACTGCACCAACACCCATCACATGTCACGATTATATCTAAGTTAGGATTGTAGGGCATTAGCATTTAGCTTTACAACAAGAGATCCTTACTTTTATTGAAGACCTTCTCACATCTCTTGTACCACCTTCACTAAACTTCAGAAACAAGAGTTTTATGAAGTGGATGTAGCTCTGTTGATAAATTCTTCATAAATAGCCCATAGAAATTTAGTAATCCTAGGTAGGACCTTAATTGTGTAATGTTTGGCAATCGGGTGGCATCCTTGATGACCTTAGATTTACCATCAATTTGATGTTTACTTAAAAAAAACTCACATTTATTCTCATATACTTTTATCCCAAATCAATCCAATATGTTCAAAACCTCTCTAGTTTTAACTATAATTTCTTGCCTCGTGCTACCAACAATAAGTATGTAATCCAAATAATAATGTAGCTTATCCCCTAGAGCATAACATATTTTCCATTGCTTGTTGAAATAATGTTCCTGCCATTACAAATGCAAAATTGTAAACTTGTTGGTTGATACAATCTCTCAATTGTATTCAAGGTCAACAGATGTTGGGAACTTTCTGCTACTTTCAATTGCTGATATAAGACAAATCCAATTTTGTAAAATATGTCCTCCCTGAAAGGCTCACAACAATATCTTCTGGGAGTGGTAATGAGTTATTACTTGATCCACCTAGCCTTACAAATATTTGTTTACAATTCGTCGACCAGTTGGCTGTCAAACAATTTGTTCTGTGCCTGAAACTGTTGATCAGTTGGTCCGAGTTGTGTCGGCCACTTGACCCAACTAGCATTATAAATATTTGTTTACATTTTGTTAACTAGTTGGCTGTCTCTCACATGGCCCTACTTGTGGTGACTCCTTGAACCATCTAATCTTTTAAATAACTATTTTCATTATGTCGACCAGTCGTTTGTTGATCACTTTGTCCTCCTATGCATGAACTTAAAGACTAATTAGTCCAAGTTGTTTTGGCCTCTTGCCCTATTTAGTCTTCTATTTTTTTTTTAAGCTTAGCGACAAGTTCATATGGTGCCAGTGCAAACAATATGAACCTGTATCTTATTTAATATAAAGATAATACTTTAGTAATAGTAATACTTACTATGGACAATTTATTATATTTGGAAGAAGGTACAAGTAAGATGGATTGAAACGTATAAAAGGGAACCAACACATTTTGGCTTTTACAATGAAAAGACTAACATAGTTTGCACTTTACATTGTTGTTATTGAACCAAGAGGTAATGGCAGCCACTTGAAGAAAATATATCCTTACCACCAATTCCCTCGAGCTATGATTCATTCTTATGGAACTCATCAGGTTGGAGTGTGAAACGTGCAAGGCAACTTCCTAGAAGAGGTAACCAAAAAACACAAAAGGGAGAAAAAGGAAATTGGTAAAGAATGATAGTACACTTGGATAGGAACATTTAAAAGGAATAACATAAAGGCTAAACAAAGAAAATGGAAATTTAATTCAAATCTATAATATAATTATATTGTTGACATAGTTAAATTTAAAGTTTATCATTAATGCCAATTGGTCTTAAGTTAAATACAATTTTATCATAAATCATCAAGGGCACTTCTTGCGACATCTAGCAAATAATAGTTTAAAAAAACTTCATCTGATTAAAAAATATACCTTTAGTTAATGTCATTTTTATCTTTCAAAAATAATTATTTGAACTTTAGCTAGTAAAAAAATGACTTCATTAATCTAGAAAACACACACACTTTATATTATGAACATTATTTAAAATCAATATAAGTTTACAAGAGCTAGCTGATAACAACATTGGCCTGCACTTTCCCACATGAAAATGGAAAAAATACTTATTAAAACATTATATTATTTAAGTTTAAATGTGTGTTAACACAAAAATAGTCATCATTGTGGATACAAATAAAACTTTAAGCGAATGGAAAGAGGAAAGAGAGTTAAGGCCAATGGGAGAGCAGAGGAATAAATAATGAATTAACAATATAATGGGAATTGACTATGCAAAAACCTTTTTTTCCCTTAGTGAGCTTATTTGTGGTTGTGAGTTTATCCAACTACTTAAGCTCCTTCACTATCAAAAATGTGAAAACTTTTCTGAGAGACCAATTGTTTAAAAGAAAAGAGGAGAATATCTTTAAAAATCAAGTGTGTCAAAATGGTCTTCATTAAATGTTTATTGCTGAATGTTAACAACTTTCGAAGCAGCACATAACAAAAAAGACATATATGACATCACAGCAAACAGAAAATCTACATACTAAATTAAAAACAATAAATGTAATTTTGGCTACCAAATATATTAGAATATATTTTCAATATTCAAAACCTTGTAACTATTTGTTCACAAGATAGTGACAATAAATCTCTAGAATGTTGCCAGTTATTACAATAACATTTAAAAATCAACTATATGTTCACTAGCTAGTAAAAATAAATCCCTAGAAGTTTTTTTTTATTTAGCTCTGTGTTTCACTACCCATACAGATTATACGCTGTTCTTAGTTTAGTTATTACAATAACATTTGTGTAGCTAGCCTCTTAGTTGCATAAGCCACATTAAAGCAACAAGATAACTTTTCAAAGGTTGCGTCAACTGTTTTTAATTGTCATGCTTTACAAATGTATTTAACTTGTTGCGTCTAAAGCCATTTAAATGACAAACTTTATTTAACACTTACCCTAGTTTGTTGGGAAAATCTTTACTTATTTTTTACCTTTAAATATTACATTGTGGGCAAGCCTGTTTCAAGTTAGACTATGGTTTGTAAAGATTTATGTGTTTTTCATCATGGACTTTACCAGTGTTGTTCAAAATGATAATCCAAGATTTAAAAATTGTATCATATATTAAGTGAATATAATAGTATTAGTGTGTCGTGTCAGAAGAAGAAATCGTCATATTAGTATAAAATCAAAACAATTGTGAATGATATACATTTGGTTCACATAGGGACGGATTTCCATTTGAAGACATTTTGGGTGTCCATACAAATTTCAGTGAAAATCAAGAGCCTCTAGAATTGTTAACATAATTCTTTAAGAATGAATTGGTATCGCTCATTGCCAAACAAACAAACTTTTATGCTAAGCATACCCACAATATCAAACAATAAAAAGAGTTGCTGAATAAGTAAGGACCATGAGTGGGAGGATAAAAATTCTGAAGAGATAAAGAGTAATATTGGATTGACCACTTTACAAAGTATTGATAAAAAACAACCACTTCAATGTATTTTGTCTGTGGTGTGTGCCTCACAAAATTAGAAGGGAGACAATTTAGTGCTGTCAACATCATGATGTACCTTGCTTTGAAAAGCACCACACCATGAAGAACTTCTAGAATAATTTAATTAAAAAGAAACAATGAGCTTTGTAAGAAAATTTATTTTGTAATAATGTTATTTTTGCTCTTCCAAAAATTATTTTTCTTTACTTATTAAATTTTTGTAAAAATATACTTAATGTACAACACTTGATTAAGGGTTGACAACCAAAATTAAAAACCTAATTGAAAAGTGGTACTTATTGTGAGAATAGAAGAATGAGTTGAAAATTAAGTATTAGCCTATTCCGAGTTAATCAGAAAAAATAAAAGGAATGAAAGAAAAAGTGAGAATATGTGTTACACTTTCCATGACTCTTAGGTGTTTTAATGAACTACTCCCTGACACATGATCTTCCTCCCATCATACACTACCAGCTAAGATCGGTAAATCAAATTCCACTGATCTTAACCTACCACTCACTTTTGATACATACACTAGTCCCAGTTGCATAATGTTAGTTCCTTATCAGGGCCAAAACAACTTTTCAGAGATACCAAAAAACCATCATAGTTAATTAAACAATTGAATTGACAACCCAGATCCACCTCCTATTGACAATAATTTTTATCTTCAAATGTTGAAACAAACACACTTCATTTTTGTTGCTCTGTATTCCAAAACCCAAATAAGCACCAATAAAACTCAAAACTCTCCCAACCATGAACCCCATTAAATTTCTTAGGAAAAAACAGTCCACATTGCCAAAATATTCTTAAGGCAGCATCAAACACCCCTTAAGGCAGTAAATACATTTATATCCAGGAACTTAACACACCCATTATCATAATCTGAAAATTGAAAAATGACACCTAGAGATGGGAATCAAACCCAGGAACTTTGGCGTAGTACGCCAATGCTCGAACCACTGAGCTACCCAGAAATCGCACCGTGCCCAGCAGCATAAAGCCAACTACCGAATCGAAGGTGGCTGCGTTATTTGATAGCTTGTGATCTTAATAAAATCACACATTTGTAGCCGACAATTTCCGCAGGTCCATCATAGACTCAGCCTTAAAATATGATTGAGGAATGACCCTGGGCACGGGACAATTCCTGTATAGCTCAGTGGTTAGAGCATTGGCGTACTAAGCCAAAAGTCCCGGGTTCGATTCCTGTGTCCAGGTGTTATTTTTCAATTTTCAGAATATATCTAGATGGAGTAATCCTCACTAAAAGCATAAATAATAGCTTTGGCTATTTGATTCTCACACACATTATCGTTCCACATCCCTGCCTAAAAACTTTTGTTTCAAAACTGCACATACCTATTAAAAATCATTTTACAGTTATCCCTCATCCTCTAAATTAACAAGCCATGCAACATGTTCTATAAAACCACCCAAACAGCACATATTAATTTTTTTTCCTCATCCTTGTTCAAGTACTACAATGGATTTATAGCCACCCCCCACTTACTTTTCGCAGAGAAGAAAATACAGTTATTCTTTTTCAGCTGTGATGTGGTATAAAATGGCGTTTTGTACAGAAAACTCTTCAACCCAAGTTGAGGATTAAAACAAATCGTTTCTACTGACCATGTCAAGAATTGAAAATAGTGGTCTCCTTACTTTTCTTACAAACATATTCTCCCACATATAGATAAACAAACAATGATTCATTCTCACATTCTCAAAAAGCTCATTTAACCTAATAAGGGAGACCCAATAAAGGCAAACAATCAATGATCACTTTTTTCAATTAATCAGCTAAATAGTATCTAAGAACTAAGATACCCCACTTTCCTCTTCAAAATCCTCCAACACTCTTCCACTAGGCTGCTTGCTCCATTCCAGAGATCTATAGCACCACATCCAAACTGAAGAAATGCTCAAACATCGAAAAAGATTTTCAAATTGAAAATCAATATGGAAAAATGTACAGAAGACACATACCACAAAATTGTGGTAACCCTAATGCACATATAATTAATTATTTTCTCGTACCCTAAATTCAACATGAACTTCCCATACAAAACCCCTCTTGAACAAAGACCACAAACATCTGCAGTGCACACTCCCAAAAATCTATCCATCTAATATGTGAGCCATTTTAAATATGCCTATTGGGATCTAGCAGGGCAAGCTACTAAGTTTGGTGGTGGGTGAGCATAAAAACTTTATTGTAAAGAAATATGTTAAATTTAATTCAATTTAATTTAGGGATTCACAAAACAGTATCTTAGTTTCAGATTGTTTAATTTTTTTGTTGCCTTTGGCAGGACTATCCGACACGTGTCGAAAACCGATAGCATCCGGATCCCAACCGGCCTTGTACTACGCCATTTGGTTTCATACAAGACACGGTTAGGGGTATGAAACACAGGGCGATAGGCAACATGCTCTGGCGTGCAATGCAGTTTCAACACGTAAGATGCCAGAAGATAGGACCGGCGGTAGGGAAGAGGGGGCTCACCAGCGTTAGCACAGAGGCTGATGACTGGACTGGTACGGAAGGCACCAGTAGCCAATCGTATGCCAGCATGGTGGACACTATCTAGCATCTTTAACACCGAGGGTCTAGCTGAGCCATAGACAAAACTGCCGTAANTCTAGTTTAGATCTTACCAAGGCCCTATACAGGCGCATCAAGGTTTCCCTATTTGCACCCCAGGACCGACCGCTAATCACTTTGAGCAGGTTGAGACCTTTTATACACCTCGCTTTCAGGTCTTTGATGTGGGGGATCCAAGTTAATTTAAAATCAAATAAAAGTCCCAGAAACCTTACGGTTTCTGAGACAGGTAAGACAACGTGATTCATATAAATACTGGGAGCGGGCTGTATTCCGCATAATCTATGGAAGTGGACAACCGTCGGCTTGGCTGCAGAGAAGCGAAAGCCATTACGCGATACCCACGACCCAAGATTGTTGACAGAGAGCTGTATCTGCCGTTCAGCCCTGTGGAGACTTGACAAACTGCAATGAATTGCGTAGTCATCCACAAAGAGGCATGATCGTACAGGCAAGCGCACACTGTCAACAATGCTATTTATTGCGATAGCGAACAACGTACAGCTCAGAATACTACCCTGAGGCACCCCATTTTGTTGAATAAAATCATCGGATAAGATGTTATTCAACCTTACCCGGAAAAGTCTATCTGACATAAAATTAGATATAAAAATTGGAAAGTTCCCTCGAAACCCCCAGTTAAAAAAGTGTTTTCATAATGCTGTATCGCCAGGTGGTGACGTACGCTTTCTCCAGATCGAAGAAAACAGCCAGAAGGTGCTGCTTATGGAGAAAAGAGTCACGAACAGCCGTCTCTAGACGGACAAGGTGATCCACCGTGGATCGGTTACGCCGAAAACCACATTGAATATTAGATAGCAGATTGCGGGATTTTAAATACCATATAAGTCGCTTATTAATTATTTTTTTCCAATATTTTACATACACAACTAGTTAAAGCTATCGGTCTATAGCTAGTTGGCTCTAATTTATCTTTGCCACTTTTATATATAGGTATAACAGTTGCTTGCCTCCATAGTGAGGGGAACTGATGAGATTCCCAAACACTATTGTAGTGGTCTAGAAGAAGTGCCTGTCCGGCAGGGGGCAGCTGGCGCAACATCTCATAATGAATGTCATCTGGACCAGAGGCTGTGCTGCCGGCCTGGGAGGGCGTAAGTCAGTTCATCTTTGGTAAAGGGGGAGTTATAATCCTCCCCCCGACTTTGGCCAAAATCAATAACATGGCGCTCGATGTTCCGCTTATAAAATGCAAACTCGTTAGTGTAGCTCGCAGTGCTAGAAATAGCAGCGAACATCGAGCCCAATCCATTAACGACCTACACAGGGGAGGAGACACGTAAGCCGTTAGACGTGAGGTCAGGTATATTGTTATTGGAATTGTTGCTATTACATAATTTGCGGATATTGTCCCAAACCTTAGTTGTAGGAGTGGATATTGTAAGGGTTGAAATAAACTTTCTCCAAGACTCTCTTCTGCTTTCACGAATGACACGGCAAGCTCGAGCACGTAGAATCCGGAATGACTCCATATTCTCCAAGGTAGGACGTCGATGAAAGAGACGTAGGGCCCTTCGACGGTCAGAAATAGCCGACCGACACTCCTCGCTCCACCAGGTGGCGCGGATTTGGCGAGGATTTAGGAATGGAAGCCCTCCCCGCCACGATGACCGTCGAAGTAAAATACACAGTCTTAACATCGACGTCAGAAGGGTATTCATGAAATACGGCGAGCTCGCGGAATTTATCCCAGTCAGCACGTTTTAGCAATCATTGGGGTTACTCGTTACTTGGGCAATCTTGGATTGGGGAAAGCAGAATGGGAAAGTGATCGCTCCCACATAGGTCCGCATGGACATCCCAAAGGAAGAGAGCAGCGATCCCTGGGCTACATAAGGTTAGGTCGATGGCAGAGGATACACCATTAAAGGTGGAAAAGTGTGTCTGAGTCCCGATGTTCATTAACACCAGGTTTCCCGAGACAAGAATATCCTCTACCATCCTCCCGCAGGCATCTGTAAAATTAGATTCCCACACAAGGTTATGCGCATTAAAATTCCCCAAGATGATATAGGGGGCGGGAAGTTGCATAAAGAGGGCCTCTAGGCTCCTCTTCGAAATACGTTCACCTGGCAGGAGGTATATGCAGCATACTGTCATCTCCAAAGCAAGGGAGACTCGGACAGCGATCACTTGGAGATCAGAAACGATATTAATATTTTTATGGTATATATTGCTTCGTGCGAATATAGCCACACCTCCGCTAGCCCAATCAAAGAAAGGCTTGTCGGTATGATACACATCGTACCACGAAGCATCAAGTTGTTATTTGGGCGGAAGTGGGTCTCCTGCAAACACAAGATGGAAGGATGCAGGGAAGAAATTTGTTGTTTAATTTCCTCTACACGAGCATAGAAACCCCTACAATTCCATTGTAGTAGCGACATAATTTATTAATATAAGATTTAATTTTCCTCGCAATCCATGACACTATCTCTTAAGAATAAAAATTTGTTGAGGTCCTTTTTAGGTCCTCTTGCCTTTCCCAGTCTCTCCTGGACCTCTCGCTTCAGGAGAGGCTTTGGTTTATTTTGGAGAGACTGGGTAGTCGTATCCTTGCGCAAAGGCTTTGTTAAGGCCTTCGACGCTTTTTTATATTATTTTTTTCGGCGGTCTCTAGCTGGTCCTTTTTCAAGGCCCCAATGGGACTCGCCTTTATGGCCTCTCCTGTTTTGCCACTCATCCCGACCTCTGGAGGCCCAGAGGTGAGAATGAGTAACTCAATAGCGGCCGCACGTAATTTATTTCCCCGAGGAGGGCTTGGGGGTGCTCCCTGAGTAGAGCTTGGGGTGGTTCCTCGAAGAGGGCTCGGGGCATTCTCGGGGAGGTTCTCCGAGGAAGGCTCGGGGGTATTTCCCGAGGAGGGCTCCTCGGTGGGACGAGTGGGGGAGATGACTTAGTTGGCAGTATTGCTCCCAGTGAAAATATCGGTGACACTTTAGTTGGCGCGTTTTCAATACGGGTGTCTCGAGCAGAGACCAATGGCACAGGTCACGATGGCGTCTTAGCGAGATTAACTGCGCAATGGCAGTTGGGACAGTTGACGTTCTGACTGACAATATGGCTGTATGATGTCTGAAATACCAAAGCCTGACTAGATGCGTATTCCTTGTGTGCCTGGGCATATGAGATCTTTTTTTCGGATTGAATCTCCCGGACTTTTTTTTCTACCTTCCATTTCAGACAGGCCCGACACCAGGCAGAGTGTGGACCCTTGCAGTTTATGCAGAACTTCGGCGACTCACATGGTGTTTCGTGAGCCTCTTGACCACAATCCACACAGGTCGGCTTACCACGGCATCGCAGCTTCATATGCCCAAATTCCTGACAATGAAAACAGTGCCTAAGGTTAGGGACATACCCTGAGCACGTGGAACCTGCTCGGACCTCCTTTGAAAGGGTAGGTGTCGCAAAAGTGAGGATATGCGTGTCGGTTTTTTTTCTCTTGTCCGTTCTTTTTGGTGAAAATGCGGTACACTTCGGTTACGTGCTGAGGGGAAAGCTCCTCACAGATATCCTCAATGCTCATGCAGTCGAGGTCATAGCAAGTGACCACTCCTTTGCAAACACTGAGGAACCCGTGAGGTTCCACCTTCACCGGTATATGAGTCGTATTGCTCAACGGTATTTCAGAGATCGCCATTATGTTTGAAGAATGTGTGTCAGTCGTGGTCTGGATCATGATGGTGCCATCACACAGTTTCCTTATTGAGACTTCCAATTTCGCTGCTCCATTTATCACTTTTTCGAGAATAAATGAGCTAACACGTTTCAAGTCTTTATTGTTCTCTACTCGAGACATTACCAGGAAGCGGGGCTGGGGCCTCACCACTTCCTGGATTTTTCCTTATATAGGGCTGGACGGCCTTACCCGTTTCCACCTCTTATCAATATTACGGCCCTGTGAGGGGCCGGGCAGTGAGGTGCCAGCAGAATTTAGCAGTATGGTGCTAGCTGTAACAATATTATCGGCCATGCCGTATTTGGGGACAACCTACACAATACTCGGATCGTAGTCCCAGGGTGATCCAAGTTGGTTATACCACATATCGCCCTGTTAACTGACCCGACGAGAGGCCCCATACGATGCTAGACATGACAACCTTAGCATAGGTTATCGCCGAGAGAGAGGTTGTCGCAGCAAGTGGGTGTAGGAAAGTGCCAATTTTACGTCTGGGCCCTCATGAACGCAACCGATCTTTTCCCAAAGTAGGGTATCCGGTTATTGTCATCCCTAAGGCCCTTCTACTAAGGTATTGCAACCGGCACACTTTCATTCAGGAGCTCAAAGCAGTGGTATCCAATAATAAACCGAGAAGAGCCGGGTTAGTAGCCAAGGTCGTCAACGGAAAGGCCAAAGGCCTCCGTGCAGGATGAACAGCAGGGGGAAGGGCAGAAAGAAGTAAGGAGAGATAAAGCGAAGGGGGAAGAGTGAAAAAAAGGGTGAAAGTGAAGGAAGAAGAAAATGATATGAAAGTAAAGATATAGGAGAGGTCCTGCATGAGGTACATCCTACACAGAAGCCTCCCCTTTTAGTCGCCTTTTACGACAAGCAGGGTTTACTGCGGGACTATCCTAAACCCCGTCCCGCAGGGGGAAAATTAACAGTAAAAAAAATTGTCAATTAACATTGGCTATAATAAATATAGAAAATGATTATTTAACAGGCTTACCACACCAAACTTAAAACCAAATGGTGAATCTGCATCATATTAATCTTTAACATATAATACAAAATATGTATAGCTCACTTAAATAGTTTCCAAAACCAATTTATAGCTAAAACGACATTAAAAAAGCATCTCATTTAATTGTTTGTCCATATTTTGAACTTAAAGTGTTAAACTAATTTATGTCACTATTTGCCCCAGGCAAAACAAAATGATGGCAGAATAGAATGGCATAACTTGTTCTTCTAAAGTATTTACCTGCAAACTCGACTTTGTTCTTCTCTAGTATATCTTGTCACTTCACCTTCCTTCAAAAAGCTATGAAAGTTTTGCATGATTCCTGAAGTGGTCAGATCTCGAGTAATGTTAGACATACTTGTAGTTAAAGACCCTGAAGTTGACATCCTAAAACCACATGGAATGAGAAGACATTAATTCAATTAATAAATGTTCCTCAGTTGTTATTTGAATAGTTAACCATTTTAGGGGCTTTGCTAAATATATGAAAGAATTTAGGCTATATTTAGTTGACAACTTAAATACCTTGACAAAGTAAATAAAGTGCTGTTATATTTATTTAGATAATTTCAGTAATAATTGAATGTTGTAGATAAAATATGGTCCCTAATGGTAAAACGATATATACAAACTGTTAAGAAATTATTCACAAAGAATATTATGATTATAGAGGCAGACATTTAAATGCTTGAGCAACAAAACACCCCAATAAATTCAGTTATTTGTACGTCACTTGATGAGTTGTTTTGTAGTAAAATAAATAGCTTTATATACCTAGTAGATACAATTTTGTAGCATGTTAAAAACCTATTATTTATTAGAGTGATATTAAACAGGATTCTAGAAAAAAAGTCATAATAACTTTACATTTACTCTAGTAAAATTGTAAAACAAAGTGATAAAACCAGGTTGTGTAATTAAATTAAACAAAAATCGCTACTGGGAAAAGTTATATTTTTATAATATTATTAATTTTAAGATAACTTTGCCTGAAAGCAAATTAATTTAATACAATAAATGTTGTATATATAAGCTCCTATCATGGAATGTATTGTATATAGAGATGAAGAAAATAATGTGCAATTACAAATTAGAATTATAGAAAAGATCAAAAACAAAAGCTCAATAGTAAACAGAACCCCCAATGTCCACACAACTAGCATAGGTTGAATTTTAGGTAGAGAAATATATTTTTCAAACACTGTTGTAAGAAAGGGAGCAATCAAAAGTAGATGGGGAAATATAGTGGTGCAAACTTTTAATGCAAACTACTGCTTTGAAAACATGGTATGTAGATTTAAAATACACAATGAGTATATTTTGTAGCCAAGCAAAAAATTGAAACTGGTATAACCTAAAATTCACCATTTTATGAATTAGCAGTGAAATACATTTACAAGTGTCATATAATCAATCAAATAGAAGCTACAACCAAAATCATTATTTAAATGATAAGGTCTATATTCTTTAATCTTTATTTATAACTCAGCCATCTATTATTATAATAATAAATGACCAACCAGTTGAATACTTTCTGCATGTCTCTTCTGAAAGTTTGTGTCAGTATAAAAAGCTGGAAAATATGTATAAATTGAGCTTTTGATAATATTGGCTAATCTAGCATCATAGTTTATATTTTTTAAAGGTTCAAGGTATATACACTATAACAGTGTATGTTTTAAAGAACAAAAAATATATACATAAGTTAATATTGAAATCAAATTATATACCTATAATAAACCAATTGAATTATTTAACTTAATATTTTCAATAAAGAAACAAACAGACCATATTTTTTGGAATGATCAGAAAATATTTTTTTTTTAAATGTAATTTAAACAGCTTTGTCAAACTCAACTTTTTTTAAATTATTAGACCACATATTAATTAATACACTTACTTTGGCAGATTATTTTGGAGTAGCTTAATAGCATATTCTCGCAGATATTTTTGGAATGTGGTAGTTAATCCAAGCATGGGCTGTCCAGTGCTCAGCTGAGTGCACTGAACCATGCATTTCTTGTAAAAAACAAATAAATCTGCACAGGATGACAATATAACATTACTTCCTTCAGGCTGGACTGTGTTGAAGTTGCTTGGGGAATGCTGCTGTTTAGAGTCTTGAACAAATCTTTCTATAAGATCATTTAGATTCCTAAGAAAACAATAGATCATGACTTGAGTCATCTAAAAGTAAATAAAACTAATACGTAATTAAACACACACAAATATATATGTATATATAAAATATTAAAAATATATATAAATATAAGGCTATATATAGTTGAAAATAGATAAATATAAGGATGTATATATAGTTAAAAATAGATAAATAATAAATATAAGGATATATATAAAATTAAAAATACATAGATATAAATATATATTATATATATATACACACATATTGTTTATTTAACTCTTTGGCAGTCAGCTGTCACATGTGTGACACATTGTTAATGCACCAGGAGTTAGATGGTGTATTTTATAATATAGTTAAATAATTTACATAACTTAATCAGAAAACACTAATTATAAACTATATATTTAAGGTATATAAATCATGTAGATATTGATTAAAATACTCCAGTTTATTTATTTTAGTCAGACAAAGCAAGCAAAATACAACTACAAAGTGTGTTCAAATATATTTGGCCAGTATATAAAGTGTAACTATTGGTGATTCCTTGGCAAGAATAATTCGGTGAATGAGACTCAAGTTAATTTATTTGTAGAGGTTGTCTTATCAATAATTTAAATAACAGCCATAAGGTTAAATCTTCTTTCGAAGATATAAAGATAAGGAAATATAATACAAAAGTAACTCAAAATTAAATTTATGTTGCAGGTTGTGCTGTAATATAATAACGCTACAACTTACTTGTCAAGGCTTTCAATGTAAATGTTTAAATATGGCTCAAAGCACTTGCTGACAATACCATGAAATGGAGTTATTTGCATTGTAGACGCAGATGATAAGGAATTACTTTCTTCTAAATCCTCCTTGAATGGATTATTTCCATCAACAAGAGTGTCATCAAATGGGTTTAAAGACTGTGAAACCTAATAAAACATATGCTTTGTTATTAAAATTGAAATCACAAAACATGTGCATGGTCAATCATGGTAATGCAATAGATAACAAATGTCACTGATAAGTATCAATTATGTTATCCTATCCGGTTTGGAAAATTTTTGTCTATGACCTTGTTAGCTATCAGCTATGAATTAACCTGATGAGGACATGACGATTTTTGACTTGAGAATGTTAAAAATATCTTATCAAATAGTATGTTTTCAATGGTGGGGGAAAAATCTACTTAATTCCCAGATGAGTTTGAGAAGATGGTTTGGTAATTTACTAAAATTGGTACCCAGAGAAGATCCACTCTAAGCAATTATTTAAAGCCCTATACTATGAGGGTTCAGTAAGACCCTAAACTATGTGTCCCTCATGTTCATGTGAAGGTAAGATAATGAACTCCGCAAGACCCTGTTTCAGTTTTGTGTCCTTTTGGATATACCTCTCCCCACCTGCCTCTAAGTCATTTTACAGCTTGCTCACTAACGTATTTCCATTATAAAATGCTAAAGTGATCCACTATTGTGTGTGCTGGGGTCCTTCATCAAGAACGTTTTCCTTTCATTTTCAATAATGGTAAACCATTCCTTTTAATATGCCCTTCTGAATCATTAACATTCCACTATCCTCTACCATGGCTTAGTGGTTTCAATACTACCAAATTCATCATTTTCCCCTACTCTCAGAAAGGGTACTCTTCTTTACAACCAAATGTGCTCTCGAGGAAAAGCTTTTATAATCCTCAATGGTAATTCTTCTATCAGTGCCCAAAAGTGTTAATTAGTGATTTTTGAGCTCATCTATTTCTCATACTCCTGGTGGTTATCAAACTACCTTCATGATTAAGTGTTTTGCCCAAACATTATGAGTTTTACTCTTCCATTTTTTCAGATTCCACATTCTCTAACTTCGCCTTTCCATTCCATCTGAGGAGACTGCCATTCTTAAGACCACAGGAGCATATAATTATCACTTTTAGTTCCATTATAACATAAGAATCCTTCCCAATGTTAAAGACTAGAATTTTTTTTTTAATTTAGCTTCAACGTATACCCCATATTTAATAGAATGGTTGATGTAGATGTACACACAACATAGCCATAAGTTATATACTGCATTATATATACAGTAATTCCTGCTATAACGTTGCCTATTAGAACGTTGTTTGGTTAAAACGTTAATAATCTGTGACCATTTTTTACATAACGTCTGCTATTGGGTACAACGTTGTAATTCAGCTGAACACGCGCTAAGTGTCAACTGCCTGGTTCCCGTTTGTATGGGCCTAATAGACTTATGAGTCATGCAGGTCACGTTAGAGATTTCTATCCTCCCACTCCCCATCTTCCATACAACAAGCCGTTAGTAGTAGTAATAGTAGTAGTAATAGTAGTAGTAATAATAATATAAACTGGTATTTTTATGCGAAAAAATTTATTTTGTTTGTTTACAGTATTTTAAATTTGTAATATTTTACTTGAAACTTGATACTTTTTGCACCAGATTTATAGAATTTCAGCATTACTGAGTTGGCAACACTTAAGATGGTGCAAGCTATGAGCAGTTTTGTTCAGCTTTCTTTGTAGTTTTTATATTTTTAGTTCATGTGGGTCTTTTGTTTATATTTGTGTTTTTTATATCTAATACATTTTAAGTTCGCGTGTGACTTGAGTTTACCATTCTTTGTTTTTATATCTAATTTTTTTTAGTTCCCGCGCAACGTGTTTACTTGTTTTGTTTTTATTTTAGCTAAGGGGGGCAGGGTGTTATCTGTTTACAATGGCGGCTAGCCGGCCATGTAATTTATCTAACACTTTAATTGCAAAGAAAAACAAACGATCAATTAGTCTGGCTGTTAAAATGGACTTAATACAGCGATTCAAATCCGGTCAGCGAGCGGTGTAGACATTGCTGCAGCTTTGAGCCTACCTGCAACTACTATTCGCACTTGAAAGTTTACGTAATACCCGCGTGGAAAAGGTACTGTGCGAAGGAGAATTTAGATTTCAGAATTCTCCTCCACATTGATAATTCTCCCTCACATCCTCATGACATTCTTGACTTGGATGAGCATGTGAAGATTGTTTTCCTCCCTCCCAATACTACGGTTTTAATCCAAACAATGTACATAGGTGTAATTGCCACTTTCAAGCGATACTACTTGCGACGTACGTTTGAGCAACTTGTCGCAGCTACAGATGGTGAAGACAAGACCAGCATTAAGGAGTACTAGTGAAGCTACAATCTCCTTAACGCCATCAGCAACATATCCATGGCTTGGCAAGAAGTATCCCATACATGCCTCAACGCGGTGTGGTGAAATCTATGTCCTGAGCGTATAACCCAAACGGGTAGTAAGACGCGGTGCTAAATATTATTATTATCTATGTCCTGAATGCGTCACAGATTTTAAAGTATTTGAAGAGATTGTGCTAAGTGCAAACACAAACCTCCTCTACATTGTTCGTGAAGCAGGCTTCCAGAATCTGGAAATGGAGGACATAGATGAGGTGGCGGACGCTGAGAATGAGGAACTCACTAAGGAGGAGCTACAAGAGCTGGCCCGAAATCCAAGCCCTGACGGCAAAGAGGACAAGACTTCATGCACATTTACTACGAAGAGCATGGCTATTGCATTTCACCGCATTCAAGAAGGACTTCAGATGTTGGCCGAAGAAGACCCTGATGTAGAATGCAGTGCAAGAGTTCACAGGACTGTCATGGAGGGCCTTACATGTTACCAGGAAATTTACAAAGAAAAGAAATGTGCCGCTAAGCAACCAGCTATCCGTGCATTCTTTCAAACAGTGGCCGCCATGGTTACACATGAGGGGGAGAGGACCATGACAGTCACATCCATGTCCAAAAATTAAATGTATTCCTGTCCTGAGCTGTTTCCGCGATATGATACTATATGTATTTGTAAGTATTTTGGGGGGGCCTTGGAACCTAACTCCTACATATAACATTGATTCTTATGGGAAAATATAACTTTTACAAAGTTGTTTTCTATAAAGTTGCGTTTCTCAGGAACATAACACAATGTTATTGGAGGGTTTACTGTACTCCAAAGTAAGAACACTATGAGATCAAGAAGATATAAATAGGATATTAAAATATGAGTAGTTAAGTCAGGATTCCTACACAAAATCATGACTTTTTTCTAGGACATTTCAAAGATTTTATACAACTCCTTCAGGACAAGTGTATAGAGTAATCTTGGCAAAATACACATAAGTACATAGTTTCTTTTATTTATATATGTGTTAGGGTGGATGGAGCTTTGAGCGAATGGTTTGACATTGAAAGGGGTGTTATAAAAGGTTGTGTTTTGTTTCCATGGCTGTTAAATATTTTCATGGATAAGTGTATGAGGGATGCTTGTGAGGACGTGGCTTGTGTACAATTAATATTATTATTAGCACCACGTCTTACTACCCGTTCGGTTTATACACTTATGCTAATGTGTAGTGGTAGGGTGATTGTGAGATGAAATGGAGGCCCTACAGTTTAACGGGAAATCCGAACCACGGTGGAGGCCTGGCATTCCACACATTTGGTATACGATTGGACAATGTGAATGTAAGAGTGCTGTTATATGCAGATGATGCTGTATTAATGACTGAGAAGGAAAGTGACTTGTAGAATGCATTAAATTGTTTGAGTGTGGTGACAAACAGAATGGATCTTCATATAAATGTCTACAAAGCTAAGGTATTGGTTTTTGATAAGGACAGATCAGGAAATGATTGTCAACTTAGTATAAATGTAAAATTGTTAAAACCAATGACTGATCTTGTGTATCTGGGCAAAATGTTTTGTAAAAGTGGAAGGATAGATGGTTAAATCAACAGACGGGTGAATGCATCTTGGAGGGTAGATGGATATATGTGAAATATAGCAAAGAATGGAGTAGTATTGAAAGAATCAAAGATGGCAGTATATAAAAGTGTGTTCACACCAATATTGTTTTATGGATATGAAGCGTGGGTTTATCAATCAAAACACAAGAGCAAGGTAAATATGAATGGTGTGAAATATCTTATAAATATATGTGGAATATATGTGGACAGTCAGTAATGAATGGGAGCTAAAGGAGTGTGGTATGAAAGAGAATCCAATAATTCAATGAGAAAGAAGCATCTTATATTGGTTTGGGCATGTTCAGAGAATGAGTGTGGATTGAATGAAGACGCAAAGATAAAGGTAGAATGTGTGGATCAAAAGGAAAGGGTTGGCCATGTAAAATGTGGCCAAATGTTGTAGACAAATGTGAGAAAATGATAAACATTAAGAGTTTTAAGAATAAAAGAGCATGTATGACTTGGTGTATGGATTTTGTTGAAATGAAGGAAGTATGCAAGGATTAATAAGTGTGGAGAAAGTTAGTGAGGATGGATGAAGTACAAAGTTTTTTTTAGAGTTATATTCATAGTTTCTTGCCTACCACGTAGAACGCAGTGAGTAGGTATAGTTCATTCACGGTAGGAGTTTACCTGGGAAAGGACTTTTTTCCCTACCAGAAATCAATTATATAGTAGGATATTGGTAAGAAAAAAGACCTTTCAGAGGTAAACTCCTACCGTGAATGAAGTATAGGTAGGTATGTATATATCAGGGTGTCCAGCCAAACTATATTCTTTAATTCCCTGACTTTTCTATGTTTACCAGATCCAATTTACTTTTTTCCAGACCACTCTATATCAATATTAAGTATATTACAAAAATCTATTTTTAAGAACACATATTAATTTTTTTTAGATACATACACATTCTGAAATTGTGTCACTCAATGAAGGGACTAAACAATTTCAACCTCAGGAGAAATGGATTATTTTAAGTTAGAAATAAATTTAAGTAAATTCGTATTGAGTCATTTAAAGATTGCCTCAAGGAAGAACAATTTAAAATAGTTGTGAGACAGTCATTCTTAATTCCCTCTACTTAAAATGTAGGCCTAATCAAATTTTCGGACATGTGAATAACCATGACTCAACAATGGCTAAAAACATATGGCAGAAGGGTGAAAAAGACACAAAACTCACTTGTTGACCTTGAGAATTATTTTAGTCTGCTCAACGGGGACAATGGTGTGATAGTGAGACCAGGTTGGGATTAACTGGAAGAAAAGTGGTATTTTGACTATTGTAAATCAAAATATGAGGCTTTTTATATGCAAAATGTAAAATTTCTAGAAATTTAATATAATTCCCTAACTTTTCCATAACTTTTCCCTGTTTTCAAAGTTGATGGACACCCTGTGTATGTATATGTATTAAAAAATGGAGGACAATGGGATTTCTAAGACAACCTAGAAAATTCCAGGAAAAGAATGTAAAAACAAAAAATTCCATGACATTTCCAGGCCTGGAAGAAATATTTTAAAATTCCAGGTGTTCCATGATGCGTAGGAGCCCTTTAAGTACTCAGTCCTGTGAACTGTTTGGGGCAAACCCACTCATGGGTGTTTATTTATCCCTCAAACCCTTCCCAAAGACACAAAAAAGATTAAAAAATAGCTCTTCTAGAAATATCTTGAATCTAAATGAGGGGATTACTTAATGTTGGATATGATCATATCTGGTGCAAGATTAGTTCAGCTTCATTCAAAAATTACTTAGTTATGCCTACTTGAAAAGCACAACTTAATCCGTAATATTTATTTTATCAGACAAAAGAGATGAACATGAATAAAATCTTCTTAAAAAAAATTGTTAGGTGTGAATAATCTTACGTGCCTTGTACCCTACCCTCCCACCTGTATGGGAAACTTTGACTCAACCGTTTCGGCACATGCTGACTTCTAAAACTTTCACCTCACGAACAATCTTGTAAATATTTTAATGAACACATTAAAACTCTTCAAAAACTGAAAATCAAAACTATGAATACAAATAAACTTGAAATAAATAAAACAAATTATGGCTTTTTTTAACAGAAATAGAACACATTACGCATGATAAAAGGTCAGCCGCCATTACACACAATATAAAGTAAGCCGCCATGACATATATTATGTTTACTCGCCCGAGTGATTATTTGAATAAAGATATTGTTAATTCTTACCCAACTGGTTTTAATTATCTACAACTATGAAATAACCACAATTTATTGCATACGATCCTTAAGTTAGACATTTTGTTGGGTTTCATAAAAAATAAATACTCTCAACAGTCAGACAGCTAAAAAACTGTTTCTTTATCCCTATCGGCTTACGTATCATATATAGATTGTTTGTTTAAAATTTATTCAGGTAAATTGATCACTTAGTAAGCGCTCTCAAATTTTAAGAATCAAATAACGACTTGCTAATCCATTATTTGTTTTTAAATTGATTTTAACTTAAGAGTTTTTTTTTAAATATGTTATTCAAGTAATTGTAGATATATTCTTACGTAGTCCTGCCTTATAAAATGGGAATGAACATATTGTAGTCGAAAATATGTTTGTGTTTTAAATAGAATATATTCTCAGAAATCAATATATCGCAAGAATCAAATATATTTGTTTTCTACGCGAAAATAGATATTGGATATATAAGAAAATAGTAATAAAACATACTTAAGCATTATTGAGTTCATTATTTTCAATGTATGTTTAATTGTTAAGCATGTTGTTTTAGTCTTAATAAAAAATATCCGTTTGTATTTTAATATTTGCTATCTTAATAAAATAAATTTATTATTATTATTATGCACTGCGTTTTACTATCCGTTCGGGTTATACGCTTTAAGTACTAATTATGCTAATGGATTATGAATTAGGAAGGTTGAATTAGAGGAGGTGAACCAGCATTTGCGTGGAAGGAGAGTGGAAAACCATTTAGGAACCACCCCCCCCTCCCCAGTTCACCTGACCGAGATTCGAACCTCGATCTCCCTGTCCTCAGCGGTCGAGCTTAACACGACTAACGCGTTAGCCAACTACGCCATCGAGGCGGGTATTAATACAATAAAATATCCTTTAATGATGATTAAAGTTGATCAAAGGATAACTAGGCCTAATCTGTTTATTTCACATGTTTTTTAGAAACTTAACTCATTCTAACAACACTTTTAAAAATAACTAAAAGACACTCAAATTCTGATTGATTTTATTTTTAAACAATAATATGAGTCTAGATTGTTTAATTTGGCTGGATTTTGACCTGTATTTTGCGAGGGGTGGTTGGGGTTGGTTAAAATTGAAATAAATCTGAATTCACAGTTTAGGTCTATATTGTTTAATGTAGGTCTATTTGTAAATCATTAAAATTTATAACAATTTGTTAGGATTTGGATTCAAGATTCGAAAATAAAATGTAGATTCGGGATTTGGATTCGAATAATAGTGGATTCGACCTATCCCTAGTTTTTAACTATTTGAGTAATGTTCTAGTCAAACTTAACTTCAAAGGCTAATGGTGAGTATGAAATTATCCGTGCATTTCCATTAATTTAAGTCAAAAATTACCCACCTCGGTGGCGTACTTGGCTAACGCACTAGTCGTGTTGAGCTCGACTGCTGAGGACGGGGAGAGCGAGGTTCGAATCTCGGTCGGGTGAACTGGGAGTGGTTTTTCCTAAATGGTTTTCTCACTCTCCCTCCACGCAAATGCGGGTTCACTTCCTCTAATTTAACCTTCCCAATCCCCAATCCATTAGCGTAATTAGTACTTAAAGTGTATAACCCGAACAGGTAGTAAGACGCAGTGCTAAATAATAATAATAAGTCAAAAATTACTTTTTTTTACAACACTAACAAACTCCTTCAATATTATTTGGGTTAATTTGTGCAATTTATCATTTTATATGACAAATTGAACTTTTTTTTTTGGTCCATCACATTTTGCTTGGTCTATTATTTGTTAATAAAAGTATTCTTATTGCCGCATGTGATGAAAAATTTTACATCTCCAAGTAATTTTGAAAACCAGTATTTTTTTTGTTAATAAATATGCACATCTGACACTACAGCACTACAGCAAAAGTCCAGTTTTGATTTTTGTCAGAGTTGATGATGAGGTCCTCATGTTTTAGTTCAACTTCTATAATATTTTGCATTTGATTGAAATACTTATTCTTAACCTTGTATGTGTACTCTTTTAAGTGTGCAGCAATGTGTCTGGTTGGTTTGACCCTATTCTTATTTAAAATATATTAGTGTAACAAAAATCTTCAGATAAATAATTGCTGTTCTCTCAGCATTCAAAGCTTTTCGCTCTCATTGAACAGTGAGCATTACTATTATTATTATTAGCACCGCGTCTTACTACCCGTTCGGGTTATACGCACTTACGCTAACGTGCAAATGGTAGGGTTGATTGTGAGATGAAATGAAGGACCTACAGTTTAACGTGGAATCCGAACCACGGTGGAGGCCTGGCATTCCTCACATTCACAAGAGTGAGCATTACTGAATGTATTGAGGGGATTTATTGAATTTTGATTTAACCTGTCTTGGATATTAATAAATTTGATTTATTTTGTGATTTATAGATTTATTTATGGATCGATCATTCCATATTAGGTTATGGTTTAGAGACAAAAATAAGTTGAATGAAATGACTCTGAAATTCAAATGCATAGCGCAAGGCTCTACAGAACAAAGCATGTACCTAAAAAAGCACATCTCTGAACTTTATTTCAGCTATCACATACATATTATTCCCCTTAAGATTCTAGTTATGGCTCTCAATAAAGAGAACTAATACATTACTCAAAAGTTTACTTTAGAACTGCAGCTTTGTAGTTACAAGGATTAGGAATGAAACTGTCCAGGAGAGAGTGGGGATAAAAATAGTGCATGATATAGTAGAGGCAGCAAGGCTGAGATGGTATGGTCACAAAGTGAGGATGGATATGAAAAGGATACCAAAGGGAACAATAGAGATTAAGTATGTTGAAAAAGACCACAGGAGAGGTCAAGAAATATATAGGAGCACATAACAGCAATGATGTGAGAGAGAGAAGAATGGAAGCAAATAATGGAGGAAGATTGGTTGAAGGATAGAGGAAGATGGAGGCATTTTATTTTTAATAAACTGATCTGCCCACAGGATGGAAATAGTTACCGATGATGATTATGAGGAGGAGGATGAGCTATGTAGTTCCCACACACAAAGTGGATTAGACTAACTAGCCTAGTGGTCAAGTAGGGTATATTTGTAACATGCAAGATTGAGAAAGCGAAAGAATCAAACTTTCCTTATTTCACATGAGTCAGTTCCTGTGTCAAGGTAAGTGGAACAAATAATAAGAGCAGATAAATATTTTAACTCAAAACATATTCATTTCAATAAGTACAGTCAAGATATGGCCTATCATTTAATTACATATTTGATACTATGAATGAATATCAAAATTGTAGTGTGTAAAAATACATGAATATAAATTAAACAAAAATCCCAAACCTGATTTATTTTGGATTTCAAAGATGACCCATCAACATCTTCTAGGGTGATTCCAGTGAAGCGGCGCGAAAGAAGATTTTCAAAATTACTAGTTCGTTGGATGACAAATAGCAGTAGTTTTACATCTATATCCGACCTGCGTTTGGCCATTAGCTTGGAAAGCTCCATTCTTCATAAAAAAAACATAAAAAGGAATTATAAACCAATATTGTATTTTATCATAGAATGTTTTATTTTTTAAATAGGAGTTTTATTTCTAGTTTAACTTTTCTCAATCTAGGTATTATTTGTAATGAATATGCATAATAAACACATTAGCACTTTAGAGTACTCATGCTCATTAAAAATTTGTCATGAGCTAAATTCTTTTCCAAATGAATAAATATGATAAAATGAACCCCTCCAAGAACTCTTTCCCTTCCTAAATAATGAATTATATCTGCATTGGCTACCAAGATGTCAGATGAGTTCGAAGCTTTGCAGAAGTAAGACCTGTACTACTCCTCTGCTCAAGTACAGCTGCGAGTTAAGAAAAGGGTATTTGAGTCCCAAAGAATGCACAGTTTTCAACAAACTAGGCTAGTGATTCTAAGAAAATATTATTTATCTGCTTTGAGCAGAGTGTGGCAGTAAAGGCCAGGAGAAGGAAGGGAACAAATAAATAAAAGACAAGGATTGCCCAGTAATTCTAGTTTGGTTTGTAAGATCGGTCAGCATCCAAATGTAAAAATAAACATAATGAGAGGAGTGTGTTTTAATCCCAGCTGGGGACACTACATGTCTCTTTCACTAATTGTTTTGAAAGCTATTAACATAGAATTAATAATATATGAATGTTCTGCGAGTGATTTTCCTCAGTGGTTTTGTTGGTGGTTGAAAGGGAACGTCCTTTAAAATAATTACTGGCTTTTGTTAGGTTAGTTATGAGTAGTTTTTAATATTATACTTTATATATATATATATATATTATATTAACAACTAAGCTTAATATGAAAGGAATCATGACAGATTGCCAAATCCCAGAAGGAAATAGGGCTATTATTGGTAGGTACTTGTGTACTTTTCAGTGCTGGCCTGTTATAGGTCTTACGACTGTTGGCCAGCACTATAATAAAGGAAAGTGAAATTGAAAATTGAAATTATTATTATAATTTAAATAGATATATCGTGACCAATTGTATATGTCAGGTAAGACTATTTAAGATGTGAGGGATGAAGATGGGCAGCTTATGGCCAGCAAGAGTGGGAAGTTAATATGTAGAAGCAGTATATGACAGTCTCAGAAGTGTGGTTTAGGGGCAGAAGACTGGTTGTACTGGAAAGTTATGGTGAAAATTTAAGTTATGTTATTTACATTTGGTGTTTCTTGGGAGTTTTAGTGGTTAAGTGGCATGGGAGATAGAAGGTGTTGTTTGAATTGAAGTAGTGAGGTGCATGGTGGAAAATATTAAGAAGTGTGTTGGAAAATTTGGAAAAAATGCCTGAAAAATATTTGTAAAAATAAAAAGATTTTCCATGTTTGTCAATTTAATAGACTAATTTGGAGGTTGGCTGATATTGGATGGAGGGGAAGGTGACAAATGTAGTGATCCAGCCAAGTGTCCGGTGAAAAGTGTAGTGCCATGGAATGTGCTGTTAGCAGCACAAAAAGTGTGTTTGTGGTGTAAAATGTGGATATATACTACTTAGGATGGGTCACGGGGCTTGAATGGCAATATATTTGAGTGGTTAGTAAGGCGTGACTAGTTCAACTCCAAAAATGGTTATTGCAAGCCTAATAAGTAATAGGTGTCTATGATTACTGCTTTCAAGTATGGACTTAAAGCACAATTGGACTGATAATATTTAAATTAATTCATGTGAATAGTAGATCTCAACCAAATGTGTCAGATATTTATTTGTGAAATTTTTCATTGGTAGTACTAATATTAATTATATGAATAACCATTATCCTTGTAACACTACACTTTTAAATCTAGAATTCTTTAACACCACCTAAGTGACACCAAAATACAAATGAAGTAATTAGGTTTTAAGTTTCACATTGAGTAGTGCAGAGTTGTGAAAAACACCGATTTACTTTCAAGAATTGTATTAACATATGTAAAAATTAAAAATTCAAGATTTAAGCAAACGTTTTAAACTTTAATAGGCATGGCATTAAACCATGACAACTTAAATACATCTAAAAGTGATTTAAATGCACTGGCTATCCAATTTCAATGTAAGCAAATTTGATCAAACAATGTTAAGTAAATAGGTAACAATTATTATCAATACTTATAGTTAATTAATATTAATAATAATAATTAGCACCGCGTCTTACTACCCGTTCAGGTTATACGCTTTAAGTACTAATTACTCTAATGGATTAGGAATTGGGAAGGTTGAATTAGAGGAAGTGAACCCGCATTTGCGTGGAGGGAGAGTGGAAAACCATTTAGGAAAAACCACCCCCAGTTCACCCGACTGAGATTCGAACCTCGATCTCCCTGTTCTCAGCAGTAGAGCTCAACACAACAAGCGTGTTAGCCAACTATGCCACCGAGGCGGGTGTTAATTAATATTAATTACTATAATACCAACAGACATATTTATAATAACATACCTAGTAATATTGCAAAATTCCACAGTAATTCTTTCAGATACTGCCCAGTCTGGCGGGAACATTAATCCAAACTTATCTTCAAATTCCAGCAAATGTCTTTTTAACCAAGCATACCGACGATCTATTTTGTCCAACCATGCACTGTCTTGATTTTCTTGAAAAAGATGGCAATATTCTGATAACTGAAGACCTATGAACCATTTTAACAGGTCCCGCCTTAATCGTATGAAAAAAAAACACAGAAGGACATTGACAAAAACTAATGGTTGATTTTTATTTTTAAGTTTCAATTTAGTGCCTATTATGTATAATTTAAAATTATATTTGCTTAAAACTGCCATCTATGCACAATAGTTGCAAAGTTAACATTAGAGATGTTATCATTATTATGATTACCATGCTCGTGACTATTTTTGTAACTATCATTATGTAGACTCACTTTACTTTTGAATCCAATATGGAAACCACAAGACATGCTTCAGCCAATTGTTTATTAGGTGTGAAATGTTTGGCATTTGGACCTGAAAAGGCTTCACGAAAATCACCACTGATTTGATGTGCTAACTCTAGATGTATTTGGTTTACCTAAAACATAAAATACAAGAATGATGAGAAAATCACCACTGATTTGATGTGCTAACTCTAGATGTATTTGGTTTACCTAAAACATAAAATACAAGAATGATGAGTTAATTATTTATTTTTATATTGGCATACAAAAAAAAAGCTTATCATTAGCTTAGCATTAGTTCTGCCTCTTCAAAAACCTTATAGTGAAAAGGACATGCTGCAAGCATTAAGATATTCATAAATATACTTGGACATCTCAAAATGTGAACAAACAAAATCAAATAGATCACATGCATTTGAATTAAATAATATAATGGCAAAAGTTTAACAATATATCTTACATTTTTCAGATTTCATGTATTAAATACACAAAAGGTAAAATATGTTACACAAACTTCCTGGATTTCAGGTTAGGGGCATAGATTACAATTCATAAGAGTACTTGGTTGTCTCATAACCTGGGGAACATCTGTTAGTAACAAAAAATAGTAATCAGATGTATATTTTATAAGGATTTGATGTAGAAAAACTGACAGATGGAGAGTGTAGGGCATATAGCAAATTGAAATTTTAAATAGGTTTGCTAACCTAGATTACTCAGAGGATAGAGGGAATCAATCATTCATCTGAGAAATGATAGTAAATTGACATAAATAATATAGATGCAGTGAAGAGTAGTATAGGTATCTGCACACAGATTAGGAAGAAGCCATGGTTGACAACAAATGTTCAAAATTAATAAAGGAAAGGATGAAAGCAAAAGTATATTGATTAGAAAGTCTTAGTGAATCAAACTTAAACAAGTTTAGCAATTCAATAATTTAAAAAAAATGTATTTAAAAGGTAGAGAGAGTTAGTGAAAGAATGAAATAGCATAAATAAAAATATCAGTGAACTTTATTTAGGCATTAACGAATTTAGGAAATGGGCTTATTTGGTGAAAGATGAGATTGGTAATCTGGTGGCAGATGCAAGTGATGTTATGAGTAAAAGGAACAACAACATAGGGTATATTTAGAATGTTCGAGAAGGAATCAAATCAGAAGAAGTTGTCAATATAGGGCTTTGATAACACTATGCTCTAGTCTTCATATTCAGACAAATTATACAAAAGTCACCCAGCAGGATTCAAACGTGAAGTCCCTCAGTTGTAGTAGCTTGCTGTTAAAATACTTATTCCTTAGCAACCTGAGCAAGGGTGAGGGTATGACAAGGGTATACGGNGGGGGGGGAGTGATAGGGGTTGAGAGGTAATTCTAATTTAAATCAATAGCTACCTGAAACCATAACATGAAAACTTTGTGGTTCGAATTTCTCTACAATATTTGAATGGTACATGTGCTATTATACAACAAATTTAGTGCTTTTTGATTTAATGTATGAATCCTATAATTAAAGAGTAGACAAACCCATATGCCTTAGACTTTGGCCAGTAATAACTTCAAAGAAGACTACAAGTATTTAGAAAATATAGTATATACAATTTAACTAAATATTATACAACTCATCATCTGGTAACATCCCAACAATATAAACAAATGTTTAAGAAAACAACATAAACATACTTCAAATAAATAGCCTAGAAATTAGGTATCAAAATTAACTTCTCAGAAAGTCAGTTGGTCTAAACTCATTTAGCTTAGAGACACTTGGACAAAATATTAATTTTACCTAAAGTCACTTGACCTAAAAATTAATTTGACCTAAAGTCACTTATCTAAAAATTAATTTTACCCAAAGTCATTTGGAATGAAATGCATTTCAAGTAAAAAAGTTGAGGTTGTTAAGTTCACCAAAAGCCAATTGGGCCTAAAGTTAGGTGACCTAAAGTCCTTTGGCCTACACTTAAGGCCCAAATATGACTTAAGACAAAATGTCATGTACCTTTTGATTACAATTTTAATACATTAAAATACAGTAAGACTATTTGTATGAATGAAAATATGATGAATTTTCTTAATTTGTTTTGTATTGCTTTTTTATATCTGTAGGGTTATAAGAATAACATTTATTTAGAATATGTCAGGTGTGAATTAAACGTTTTAAAAAGTCATATGAATTTGAAGGTTTTTTAAAATATTTTAAAACAATTGAAAATTTGAGCTTATGTGAAAAGTTGATCAATAAGTATAAGTGATATATTTTATCTCTTCAAATACAAATCAGACCACACTTTTATTTGTGATGTCCCATGTTTTAAGCGTTTTTTTCTGGGAGAATGCAGTATATCTGGTGTACATAACATTTAGCTCTTTTAGACATCTTAAATTTTCAAGTAAATCCCATGTTAATGACTTATTTTGTACACCCTTATAGGCATCTTTACTTTACTTTACAGCCATTATTGTTTCCAGACATTGGCCGGGATCTGTTTTTTATTCAAGCCATACACTTTCCACTACCGGCTTGCCAGGCTTGTCGTAATTTCATTTGCCTTATAATCTAATTTAAGATTAGAATAGGCACAACACTCAGTCCCCGGCCGTTGATTCATTAGCTTTAAAGAATATACCCACATTTTATTAACAATAAACTTTTCAGCCATGCTGGGAATTGGACCCGGGACCCTTAACTCAGTGGGGCATGCTACCGACTGGGCTAATGTGTCGAATCTTCTAGGCATCTTACATTTTGAATTGAATCTCAAGTAAATTATTTATTTCTAAATAAGCTATGATATGTTTGGATTGCATTACTTAACCAGATGTGAATAGAATAAGTTACCTGATCTGAAAGATGTTTAACTTGAGGAATATTGCTATAGCTTTGAAAATGTTTCATGACCTCCATAACAGCTTGAAGTGGCATCACAATCTCCCCATAGAGACGTTTTTTCGTCAAAATTCTAATCAAAACAAGAACAAAGACTTGTAAGGCAGGCAAATCAAATACAAACCACTAATTATATTTATTCCATTTTGAGACATTTGTGGTATGAATAGACTTAAGTCGTGAGTTTTTGATGAAATGATCCAATAACATACTGGTTTAACCATTCAGTCAATATTTATGAGTGACACATTTAGCTTTTTCCATCACTCATAAGGAAAGGTTAGTAATTTAAATTAATATGACTGTGCATGGATATACTAAGGTAACCTTGAATAAGTAATAGATGATCTCCAAACTACAATACCTAAACAGAATAATTTGGGTATGAAGGAGATACTGGATAGATATGTTGTTTAATTATCAATTAGAAAATTTTATACATGAAACAAGACCAAAGAAATGTTTGTTAGGTACCATCATTTTCTGCTACATGACATAGTTATTTTAAAATTGAAACAATGTTATTTGTTTCAGTAAATTAAACACTTAAAATCCACTGTATAATTTTGAAAACTGTTGAGAAAATATATCCTTGCCCATTTAAACTATTGTCAGTCAAAAGCAAAATAATTCGTTATATTTTATTCTAATGTAATTGCCTACGAAATCCTTGCCTGCTTTCATGTGTGATCTAGTTCAGCACTGTGTAATGTAAGCATTGACGTAAAAACACTATAGTGCCAGTTATCAAAATATCAGTCAACAAATAGTGTGTGCTAAATGAGCTCATCACTTAGCCAGCCTTAGTTTTACATAGGAATGTTAACACCCACCCAGAAAATCTGGTTCCCATTTGATTGGTTTGAGGAAAACAGCAAAGGGGAAGAAGCCTCCTTATGGGTGTTAGATAGTGAATAGTCTAGTTATTGTCTCGTCTAATTGCTGTCATGTTTGATACTTGTAGATACTCTAGTTAGAGTGTGTGGACGATGATAAAGTCATGCATGTGCATTGGTCGGTTCAAGCTAAGTGCTGTAATCGAGCCAAGCTAAAAAGATATACTATGAAAATATGTTTTGTGAATGAGTACCCATAAAGTAAAAAAGTCTGCCAATCCTTAATGAGTATCGTATAATTTGGGGGGAAGCGACAATCCCGTCAGACTGGTTCAATTATGCTGGGTTTTACATCAATAAATGAAAGAGTGATATAATAGTTTGATTTTGAGCATTAGAAAGAAGAGTTATAATTTGATTTTTTTTTAAGGGTCAGGGCTGTGAACATAAGGGAGGGTAGCTTTTACAAGTACTTAATAGTCCTTAGATATTATTATAGTGGACACCTAATTTATATTGGATTTGATTGAACATTAATTAAATTTCCTAGCCAACATTCAATTACAAATCTGAATAAGTGTCTTATTAGAAGCAAGCTAGTGCTTAAAAATAATATATTGACCTTTGCAAAAGATAAACTATCATTAGTTATCAATAAAGGAATTAGTTTCAGCTAGGTGTATAACCCAAATGGGCACTAAGAAGCGGTGTTAAAAAAAATCCCGCTAGATTCTTACAGCAAGCTATCCACACCTCCGACCAACATGTGAAGATGGTTTAAAGTGGTAATAGAGGCAGTCAAATTACGCTTGGCACAGTCCAACTGCTTGATATCGCGGGTAATTTCTTTCACCATTTCCTCGGATTGCTCTGCCTTCACTTTTATGTCATGGATGTGGACAAAGAGTTCAGATATCACATGTTGTGCCTCCTCCAAGGCAGCGCGACCATCCTACACAGAAAAAAGATATTTATATATTCCTATTTATTTGTAGCTGGTGTAATTATTTATATTATGTCCAATAAAACTCTCAAAATCTTTTCTTGGGGTTCTAATATTCATATTATTTTTAATCATCAGTTTTGTAATTTGAAGAACATTCTAAGCTGAAAGGGTTGATTTCCATGGATGCAGAACAATGCAAAATCAGTAATATCATGTTAATAGTTGTTCTCATGCATGTATGGAGACATAACCTGTTTGATGTTCAAGTTAGACCAGAAGTTATCAATTCAAAAACAATGATCTTAGAATAAAGTTAGCAAACCAAAGGTCCCGAACATTTAAGTACACAAATAGAAATAAATTAAATACCCAAAACAAAATTAAGATGTTTATAAATATTTGGTTAATCTGCTACTACTTGGTCAGTAAGTCGTTGACAACTTGGCTGGTTTCAAAGAATGTAAACGTTCAGAATTCACGAACCTATAATTTTAATGGTTGTTCTCCATGGGTGTGAAACATGGTCTCTTACCTTACATGTTTGAAAAGAGGGTGCTTGAGAAATGTTTGATCCAAAAAGGGATGAGGCTACTGGGGAGTGAAAGTGGTTACATAATGATGAGTTAGATAGCCTGTACTCATCATAAGACATGGTTATGATAGCCAAGTCTTGTAGATTATGGTGGGCAGGACATGCAGCGTGAATGGGGTGTTCTAGTATCTTGTTCAAGATAGTGACTGGCAAACCCAATGGGAAGAGACCATTGGGAAGACCTAAATTCAGGTGGGAGGACAACATTAGAATGGACCTGAAAGCAATAGCGTGTAATTCATCATCAGTGTGACCTTCTAAACAGAAACCCCCACAATCTCACCTTAACTGTCATTCATCACATCAGGCCCGTAAATATTAGAAATCTGAAGGTAAGGTTCTGCGGTGCTCCAACTAGTAAAAGCAGAAGAATTCCTAGAATCAAGTGCTGGAAGTTGGCAGAGAAAGGAGTGAGTGAAGCATTCCAGGACACGGTAAAAATGTATTTGGTTAAGAATGAAGTAACGATAATGGAAGCAGAATGAAGAAGGTTCTAAACAACACTTGTATAAGCAGCAGAGAGGATATGTGGAAGAACATCAAACAAGAGAAGGAAAAAGAAAAACAATGGTGGAATGAGCGTATAGCAGAAGCCATGAAAAGGAAAATTAATACATGGTGAGTGTGGTTTTAAGATAGAACAGAAGAGAAGGGAGGGAAATGGAAGTGCCTCGCTTAAGCAGTGGGAAAGATGATTAAATTTGAGAAAGGAGAAATCTTGGGAAAAGAGTTCTTGGAGAAACTAAAAGAGAACAACAAAGGAAACAATAAAATATTTTATGGGATAAACCAAATAAAACCTAGAGATGCTGACTAGAGTATTGTATACAATTGGAGAGTTTTTATATACATAGATACACACAATTTCGAGAAAATTACCCATGAAACAATCTGGCAATCGAACCTGGGATTCCTAAGTTTGCAGCCAAGTATAATGACCATTATACCAAGGGTCTGGTTATTTGTAGAGAGGTTCAGTGGAAAAAAGAGGAGGTAATGAGAACATGGTAAGAATATTTTTTTTAAAGAATTATCATGGAGAACAGAAATAAATAGCGGAGGAGTAATGAGAGATATCTTAGCTACGAAAGAGGATAGAGAATAATTTGATAAGTGAGACTCAGGCCTGTATGCAAGGACGATGCTAAGCACGGCCAAAGTCTAAGCAAAGTATCAGCTTCGTTCCAGGATGACCGATGATGCAATATCTTAAGTCTCGGGAAAGACTGGTCCCGAGCTTGCTTTGGCTATACTTTGCCCGTACTATGAGGATATTTCCACAATATGGCGCTGTGCGCATAGACAATCGAGACAGCTGTGTTCACGACAATAATAGTGGGTCTAGATCATCTAGATGTTCCTTTTTTTGATGAGTATGTAGAGGAATAAGGTCATGAAGTGGTGAGAATTCCTCTGAGGCATGTAAGGGGTTTAAAGAATCCTTTGCAGGCCGATTCTGATGATGAATTTTGTCGAATATTTTTATTTTCGAAGGAAGTTGTTCACCAGGATTTCTTGCCTATGTTGGGACTGGATATTACTAACACACAATGAAGATTTCCACTTGTTCCAATACAGCAACTACTAATTGGCCTACAATTTTATGCCAGGGGAAGCTTACAGGTAGGCCTAATACTTCAATATAAATACTTTTGTTTAAAACTGTTATTTTTAATATTACCAAACTAAAAAAAGAACTTATGTTATTGAGTGTTTGTTTTTGAGAGGGAGCCAATAATTTAATTATTGTATAACTCTTAACTTACATTATGTTGGTTTTTATATATTTATTATATATGAGTAAGTTTCAAGGCAATTTATTTTTATAGCAGTGTGTTTGCTGATAACAGTGCAAATATTTCAGTATTTAGTCTACTTTGATGATAGGCCTATAATATTGAAGCAAGTAGCCTAGTAGGTTTATTTTGTAATTTATATAGAATTTGATGGAGGTTAGGATTTTGGTTGGAATATTATCTATACAGAATTATTATTATTATTATTAGCACCACGTCTTACTACCCGTTCGGGTTGTACGCACTTACGTTAATGTGTAGTGGTAGGGTGATTGTGAGATGAAATGGAGGACCTACAGTTTAACATGGAATCCGAACCTCGGTGGAGGCCTGGCTTTCCCCACATTCACAAGATGTCTTGTCAGAGGTGAAGGAAGGGTTTGGTAATCAGATAAATCTGTGCCGGTCAGATAAATCTGTGCCGGTACCGAGGATTGAACCCCGGCCGCCAGCACAGAAGTCTGACACCTTACCCCTAGACCACCAGGTCACCATCTATACAGAAAGATAAACTAATTGTTAGTCCTGCATTTGATACTATCATGCACTCTTGAAAGTTAACTTATGATAAGTATTACTTTAACAAATGCATATTTTCAAAACAGCTTTGTACTTTATAAAAGGGTTTGTAGATAGTCATAGCCCTTCCAATTTTTTATATAATAACATTTAATGAAAAAATTATGGTAATGCCAACCATGTCGTAAAAATATAGTAGGCCTAACCTTTTATATGCTTTTTCTAGCTTGTTAGTGGGGACATGTTCAATATAAATCAGTCATCTTTATTTCGGGTCAATAAGAAAAGCTCCATTCTGTTAGCAGATAATGTTCGGTATGTGCTGAAGTTTCCTACCGGGGTGGCTGAACTGGCAGCTGTGAACTTGCAGTTCTATAACAAAGCCAACTTCCCTGGTGTGTTAGGCTGTTTAGACTGCACCCACATTGAAATTCAGAACCTCGGTGGACCAAATGGATACATTTACAGGTAACCCTTAAGATATGCTAAAATAAATATAGGGCTGACATAATTTTCTTAAAAAAGTTTCTTACCAAACAAAATTAAAACAATAGTGGAACGTACAGCTATTTTACATAGACCCATAACATTTGTATGGTTACTGAGAACTTTTATTTGTATACATCTAGTTAGGCAAAACTTTGATTTCATTAGTAAGTGCCTACTAGGCCTACACACTAGGCCCAAATTTTTCATCATATTGTAGACATAATTAGGTTTAATGAAAGCTTGGTTAGTGAACACCAAACTAAAATTACTCTCGTTGGCAGGCCTACTTTCAAAGGGTAGTAATAAATATAAGTTTGCTTTTTAATTACACAACACCAACTACACAAAAGTGAACACACAAAACAAAACCAAAATCCAGGTGGGGATGAAACCTAAGAACCATACCTTAGTAGGCCTTTTTTTTATTAAAAGACCTGACAATCACAATATGTATGCTAGTATTACCCTCACAAAAATACTATATTAAATATCATTAAAAAACTTTATTATGAACAATTCCAAACCAATCACAATTTGAAGATACGCAGGAGTAAATATCGTTGACAAATCCATAAAATTGCACTAGCGAAGCTTTATGTACATTATAGGGCATATTAATGTGAAAAATCTTCTGCGTCGACAATACTTCTATATCTTTTGCAACACACACATTTCTTGTAAAAAGTTAAATTACTTTTCTTAGGCCTATTCAAACAAAAACTCCTCTGCACATCCAATAACTAATACAAGGTTACATTTGAACTTAACTGAAAAGGTAGTCAAGATTCGAACTGACACACCCAATGAAAGTAAGATGTATTTATAAAAAAAAATGATATAAATATATTTTGAGGGTTGATAATGTCAAAATATTATATTATAAGGTTCTTTCTAGCTTAGCTTACCGTGACCTTAATCACGGTAATTATTTGGCTAGCTTGGTCAAACCCTGCTAAGTTCCATTTCATTCAATTATAGATTAGAATCTCAAGTTATATTCACAAAATAAATTATTTGACTTATGTAGTATATGAAATTACATAAAGGATTATGGGCAAACAACGTGTAGATCTAGTATGTTTATGTTGGAACTTAATTATTCATTTGTATAAATGTTGTTAAGATATAAGCCGGACTTACATCACTGGCCGGACCTAATCCACCATGGCCTCGTCTTCACTTCATTGACCTACTCGACCAGGGTCTCGTCTTCACTGGCCGGACCTACTCGACCAGGGTCTCGTCTTCACTGGCCGGACCTACTCGACCAGGGTCTCGTCTTCACTGCTTGGACCTACTCGACCAGGGTCTCGTCTTAACTGCCTGGACCTACTCGACCAGGGTCTCGTCTTAACTGCCTGGACCTACTCGACCATGGCCTCGTCTTCACTGCCTGGACCTACTTGACCAGGGTCTTGTCTTCACTGCCTGGACCTACTCGACCAGGGTCTTGTCTTCACTGCCTGGACCTACTCGACCATGGCCTTGTCTTCACTGCCTGGACCTACTCGACCAGGGTCTCGTCTTCACTGGCCGGACCTACTCGACCAGGGTCTCGTCTTCACTACCTTGACCTACTCGACCAGGGTCTCGTCTTCACTGCCCAGACCTACTCGACCAGGGTCTCGTCTTCACTACCTTGACCTACTCGACCAGGGTCTCGTCTTCACTGCCTTGACCTACTTAACCAGGGTCTCGTCTTCACTGCCCAGACCTACTTGACCAGGGTCTCGTCTTCACTGCTTGGACCTACTCGACCAGGGTCTTATCTTCCTGCCTGGACCTACTTGACCAGGGTCTTGTCTTCAATGGCATTGTGTGGCGTTACAAAAAATATGTTGTCACATTGTGACAACTCACATCTTGTTTATGCTGCAGTAGATATTTTTTCATGAAGCATTTTAAGGCTATATTTTGCAAATTTCCTAAATATCTTTTGTCTTAATAAAACCTTAGTATGCAACAGAATGTTTTACTTATCTTTTACTTTTGTGTTGAAAACATACCTAATCAGTCTTCTAAATACTTATTTTTTCTTAATTTGTGAAGATATATCCTTGTAAGAATCCGTGTATGCTGCATCTACATTTGAGTTAATGTGTTAGTAATTGACACACACATCATAAAAGCTTAAATAAATTTTTTAGACAAGCTAGAAATCGAATGGATCTAAACCATGTTCTTTAGTTCCCAATATGACTTTTTAGCCGACTTGGCTTCTTAAAACCAGCATTAGATAAATATATTTATTTAACATTTTTCAATAATTAAAAACATGCGTATGGTAAAATTTTTTATAAATCATAAAGAAAATAAATTATTTAAACAAAAATTATACCTAATTTTATTCTTTGGATCTCTGGTAAACAAAACTAAACTAAAATGATCTGTTCAAATGGCTTCCAGAATCAAAAATCAATTCTGCAGTTATCAAGCCTCGACATTATTTATTTTTTTATATAAATAACATATTTTGTGGTAAATTATGTTCCATTTACAAATATTATAATGGTACTAAAACTAATAAATATAATTGTTTAATACGCATAACCTAATCAAGAAACAAAGTGAACAGAAACTTATAATTTATTAAATCAGATTCTTAAAAAATGTGTGTGGCGAACCAGAACTTAAGTACTCTGATGAGATTCCCTGGTTTAGTTCATGACCAATTATACACTTAATTTTATGGGACACTGGCTTCCGATCCAGTGGATGAATGGTTCAAGGTGTCACTCTCATAATAGATTGGGCTGTTGATGAGTTCAAATCTTGGAGTGGTTTCTCCATTCTGCCCCACACAAATACTGTTACACTTCCTCCAAATTGAACCTACATATCCCTAGCACATTAGTGTTATTAGTTCATGTGCATATAACATGATCAGGCTGTGACATTATATACACGGCCAAGTAAAGTTTGGTGAAGTAAAGAAAGACAGGAGACTGGAGTGGTAATAACTTTAAAAAAGCACACAATTTGCTTAAGAGCATACTTTGATTTATCATCGTGAAAACTAGAGTTATTAAATACTGCAAAGATAAAAGCAAGGTTAAAATTGAATTTAAGTACACACACATAAGTAACAATAATAATAAAAAAGTTATAAATTGTCATTAAGTAAAAAGAGAATTGTAGAAAAAGAACAAATAACAATAAAAAACACTAGCATTTATTTACAAACAATTCAACATCGCAATGTAACATAACATATTCTCTAGAAAATGTGTACATGGGTTCATTTTTATTTTTTATTATATTTTTCACATAGCTATCATTTATGAAAATGGACATACCACTGATAGAGCACTAGATGATTAAGAAAAGTATAGAAGGGGGTTCGAGCATTGCTTATTTTTGCTGAGAGGG
>CABFVX010003899.1:16013-31102 GCA_902151425.1 Timema shepardi | reverse complement strand
GGGGGGGGGGGGGGGGGGGGGCTCAGAACAATGCTTATATAAGAAAGAGAGATGGGCAAGAATGGACGAGGGCACATAGCTTACTTTTTATTATAGTTTGTGGAGTGGAAATTAAAATGTATATAATTTTGATATTTTTTTCAAGCTTTACCTATATAATACAATAAATTTAAATTAATTGTAAAAAAGTGTTTATTGTGAAATATTTAGCACCATTATTAATATACACCTCTTTTCATTAATAATTACCATCAATTTATAAATTGCATAAGAAACCATGGTTATTCCTGTGGTCAAATTACATATACAAAAAAGCCAATAAACATTACATAAGAAAGAAGGTGGTGGTTTATTTTGCTTTTTTTTATTACAAGACAAGTTTAGGTGGTCCAAAATGTCCAAAAATCAAATATGTTCTTATCATGGGTGTGTGTGTGTAGTCCACTATTTCAATTCGAAGCGAAATTGAATCGAATATATGAAATATTCTCAAAGCCAAATAAATTTCCGAATATTTTTTTGGTTGGTTGTTTTATGCTTGAAAATATTTATTTTTGTTATTTATATAGCTTTATGTACTTAAATTTAATTTAAAATGTTTTATTGCACAATTGTGATATTAAGTTTAATTCTAATAAATCAAGTTATTTACAACTTACAATTCAATTAATTTAGATTTTTTCCATATGAATATTGTTTAGTACAGTACATAACAGCTCAGAATGACAATAATTGACCGTTATTGGCGAAGATTTATAATGGTCGAAGCTGGTGTCGAAATTTCGCACACCCCTACTAGTTCTTATGTAATACTTGAACACCCCCTTATTTAATATAAAGTTTTTTTAATATTGATTACAAATAAAAAATAAAGTCTCACACACTAATAAACAAACATATTTATAGGTTATTTTAGCATTTAATTATTATGTTTTAGCCAAGTATTTTAATTTCCTAATATTTCCGTTTATAGCCATCAAGAAAATGAAAATGTAATACATTTTTTGCAATTCTGGCTCTTTTACTGGGATTAGAGCCTAATCTATTTTACCGATTAGGTTAAATCTTAATAACAAGGGGTTTCTAAGAGGAGTTTTTGGAACTATCTATTTAAACCCTTAAATAAAGAGTGAAAGGATAGTTTACTTAAGGGTGAGAAGAGAAAAATAGATTATCTCCAAATCGACTAACAATTTTTAATAAATTTCAAATCTAGGCACTGTTTAGTGTGATTAACAAAATGGCAATTAAAATTACTGTGAGGGTACTTTACATTTGCAGAAATTTCCAATTTTAATCATATCTTACTGATATTTGAGATGTGAAATACTTATTGCTAAGTTAAAGTAATATCTAAAAAAACCTCTACCTGAAATATTTTTTTATAAAACTAACAGTTTCTGTGATTTTTGCAAAATCTTCACTATAGAAGGCAGTGGATGTAGTGAATTTCATTTCCCGCTGGGGTGTGGTACCTCTGTGTACTTCTGTGGATGATTTTATCACGTGACTGCTCGTCAGACGTTCTAGCAAGGCATCCGCCAGACTTAGCCCGTGCTTAGCCTGTGTTTTGCTAGTAATTTGCTTAAACTTTGGTCGTGCTTAGCATCGTCCTTGCATACTGGCCTTAAAGACCACCGTGAGAGAGGTACTTAATAGTAAATCATCGTAAATAGATAAATTGACAGTTGAGATAATAAAAACATCAAGATCAATGGGAGTGCAGTGAATGTACCGAGTGGTATGGAAAAAAAAGGGAGATCTTAAAGAATTTGAGAAAGGGGGTTATTAATCACAGGACCATTGCATTGTTGTAGAACTGCCTGAAAATATATGAAAAACTAATGTAAAGATGAACAAAGAATAGAAGAAACAGCAAGGTTATAACAACGTGGATATCAACAAGGAAGTTCTAGAGTTGACATAATCTTTGTGCTGATAAGAGTTCATTTAGAAACAAATGGGAATATAGTAAAGTTAATATGATAGCCTTCATTGACATAAAAAAAGGTTTATGACAAGGTACTAAGAGAAAGAATATGGTTGGGTTTAAGAAAAAACGGGAGTGGATGAAGATATTGAGGAGCAAATATTAGGAACATCTATGATAAGTGTGAAAACTGTGTGGGGTCACAGTTGCAGCAAAACAACAACAAATCATCCAAAGAGGACCACCCTTGAATAGACAAGGCAATAAAGAACAAATTATAAAGATAACTCTAAGATAACTTCTCTATTCCAAATCAAATAAAACAATGAACAGTTCATTTTGGAACGTAATGTCATGGATCTGATTAATTTATGGTATATTTTTACCTTACTATGAGATGTTTAAAAATTATTTTTTTCAGACATTTTTATCTACTTGTTTTTAAGTTATTAAATTTTTTAAATGGCCTAAAGCCCCCAAAATTTGCTAGTCATCACGAACTTAAATGCCATTTACTTGATACCTATAGTAGCTACAAACCTGAGACAGGTGTCATTTTATAGCTAATGAATAGGGCTTTTATTTGATACACATCATCACATATTTATATGTTTAAAAAAATTCATCGCTCTTCAAAATTCTTAATTTTGAGTTTTCAAAGTTTTAAATAGCTTCAATAAAGAAATAAGAAAGCTTGACTAAATAAGTTTCAAACAAACTGAAGTAAACACACAGAGCCAAACCACATCTGAACTGGCTGGAAGGGAAGGTAAGTTGTTGAGGGCAGAGTACATTAACAAACAGGTACAGACATATCAGAGCTTGAATGTTTTGAGCAGTCTCTTTGACAAGATAGCCCACACCACACTACTTCCCACGAACCATCACCTCCCCACACATACACCTCTGTAATAATTACTCTATTATAATTTTATTTGATTCATGTAATCTCACAAAATAATTTTACCAATATGAATTGTAAGCAAATGGACACAGAGTTTAATTCCTTGTCACTGTTAGCAAGAAAATGTTAAATTTTGTATGATATCATTGAGATACCACTTTGAAATGTGTAATGATTGGCTAAAGCATATGTACCTTTAAGTGTGAATTTATTGAAAATTTTGAAAAATTCAGATTTTTTGAAAACCCAAAATTAAAAATTTTGAAAAGTGGTGAATTTTTTTTATATATATGTACAGTGGAACCTGACTAATTCAAACTTCTGTGATTCGAAATTGTCTTTAATTTGAATTTTTCGCCCAGTCCCGTGAATTTTGTATTAAAACAATATTAAAAAGTTGTGGATAATTCGAATTTTTTTTTGGTTAATTCAAACTTTTTGTGATTTGTAATGTACTGTGCAGTATTGTTTTCCTACTTCCATTTGCGGTGCTGTGTTGTTTTATTTTTCGAAACGGGGGAGGCGACATTGGAATGCGGTCAGTACACTTCTTCACGCCCTTCCCCCGCTCACCCATACGTCTTTGTTTACACGTACAGTTCTGTACTTCGTTAGTCGAGGTCGAACCTCTTGAGCTCGTGTGCTGTTCTTAGTGATTTGGTCGTAGCTATATTCTTGTGATGTGCGAGTTCGTTTTGTTGTTTAGTTTTTGTTTGGTTTTAGTTTAGTTTATCTCGGACTTTTCAAAGGAAATGTTAACAGATTATGTCCAAATACCTTAAATAAAGTTAGTGAGCTTGGTAGCAAACTTAACTGTGTTTCTTTTCAATTAATTTTAAGAAACTTATTTAATTCAAATTTTGGATGATTTGAATTTTTCCCTGGTCCCACTGTATATTAAATGAAAGCCCTATTCATTAGCTATAAAATGATGCCTGTTTCAGGTCTGTAGCTACTATAGGTATCAAGTAAATAGCATTTAAGTTTGTGATGACTAGCAAATTTTGTGGGTTTTAAGCAATTTTTAAAATTTAATAAATTAAAAACGGGTTTGTGATAAAATTTGAAAAGAATAATTTTCCAACATTTCATGGTAAGGTACATATATACCAAAAATTAATCAAATCCTTGACATTAAGGTTTTATGCATTGGTTGATTTGACCCTTAACCTCTTCTGTTGAACTCATGGTCACATTATGACTCTTTTGTTGAATATAAATATAACTTCAGCAGGGTTGGGTGGTTGGATATGAATGGGTCAGGATGATAAAAGAACTAACATGCAGTCATAAATGTTCAATATTCGCGAGAGACAGTGAGTAAGAAAGTTTATTGTGCTTGGTTGCGCAGTTCAGCGGAAGATGGTTTTCTTTAGGTTTTAATAACCAAACTGAAAGCTGGTCCAAGAGACTATAATGCACGTATAAAATAATGGAAGTGTAAATTTGTATTATTGTATAGGACAAAAACTCAAGGGAAAACCTAACAAATATCATTGATTAGACATGTACACAAAACAAAAACAAGCTGGTTATATTACACACATCCAAACAGCGTGTGAGCGGAGCTACATCTCCAAAATTAAGCAATACAATATGAAGTTTTTGGTCAAAGTGAGTATCTACACAAGCGGTCGAATAAATATTACTAAAAGAGGTAGAGGGGGGAACTGAGAAAAAAAATGGCCACAACACTGTGTAAGAATAAAAGCTAAAACACACTGACTAGTTTCAAAGTGAATGGGGAGTGAGACAGGCAAGCATTTTATCACCAATTCTATTTAACATTGTAGTAGATGAAATAATTGCTGAAGTGCAGGGTCACAGAAGCCCAGGGGAATTAAAGGTGATGGCATATGCAGACGGCGTCATAACATGGGAGTAAATTGAAGAGGTCTTGGAGAGAGAGAGACCTAGTCAAATGTGCAAGCGCAAATGAAAGATTTGGATTGGGCAAAAGCGCAATTAAGGCAGCTAGAATCTCAACCAAGCAAGGGAAGTGACAATTAATGGAAAGGAACTTGAAAGGGTGGAATATTTATGTCATAGAGGAATTAGAATTACCACAAACGGTAGAATTAAGGAGGAAAATGAGACAAAGAATGTGGAGGAGTGGAAAATTCTATCATGAGGTTTAAGGATTTAATTTGGTAGTGGAATATAGAAAAAGAGGCCAAAACTTTGTTATATATTTAGCATGTTAACAATCAATATTGATGTATGACTATGAAACCTGGACATGGAGAGAGAGAGAAAGAGAGATTTAAATGGATTTCAGGTTGTGGTGATGAAGTTTCTGAGAGGTATTGAAAAAGTTAAAAGCAGATATAGAATAAGGAACAAAATAATTGGGGATAGCTTAATACTAAACCATTATAAGGGATGATGAAGAGGAAAAGGTTGCAGTGGTTATGGCTTGAAACAAGAATGGGGGACAGAATGCCTAAGAAAGCTCTACAGAATAAGGAGAAGGGTATAAGACCTATTGGAAGTCCATGTATAAGATGGATGGACCAAGCACAAAATGTCGAGGCTGAAGTAGTGGACTGAAGACACGAGGCAGAGGGAGAAGATTGGAGAGATCGACAGGAATGGAAGAGGTTATGACAGGGGACTCTCAAAGGTAGAAATATCCATGATCATCATTATTATCATTATCATCATCATCATCATTATCATCATCATCATCATCATCATCATCATCATCATCATGACACACTAACCTGAACTGGTACTAAGCTATAGTGTAAAAAAATATTCAAAGAGCTTAGCCAAATTTTTAAATCTTACCTGGTCTACATTAGTTTGTCCTCTAACAACCATCCTAATTTCATTGTCAATAGAATGAATTTTGCACTCCATCCCATTGAGAACATCATCAATGCTGGAGAGGGACTGCTCTGTTGGGAATATAGAGTTGATATAGTCTACAGAATTGAAATCAGGCTGGTCTAATGGGTCATCACTTGGGAGTACCTGAAATTTGCATTTTGAGGAAATATAAATTCACTATTTGGTTAAATTTGTTCACCAAATATGTTCAATGTTTGGCATCAAATAAGTGTGTGAAGTTGTTTTCACTTATGATAAGAAACAAACACTCCGAGATATCATGGCTCACAAACACACATTTTTCATCAATTATGAAGGTGGCTTCAACGTAATTCTCTATTTAAAGCCTAACAAACACAACCTTTCAGAGGAAAAAAAAAAGTTAATTTTTTGGGGAAAAATATAGAGTAAGTTTTAATATTTTATATTGCTAATCCTAATCTAATGAGAATTTTAAAATTGAGTTTTTTGACTCAAAAGATGTTGACACTTAACCTTTTTTGAAATGCAGCCCCCACAGTATTTTCAATGTTCAATGTGGCCCTCTTCATTAAATATTAATTAGTTGAAACTCATGGAACTTATAGTGAAATGAAGCAATTCCTGGCTTTATATTTCAAACTCGGTCACTCTACAGGTAATTAACTAAATGAATATTGAAAACCCATATTTCACTTATATTTAGAAAATTAGGTCTATTATGCTAATAACTTTGTTTTGTGTAAAGTTAGGGCTTATACATTTTGAGTTTGAATTGACAAATTTTCATATTTTGACATTGGTAGACAAGATATAACATGATTATGAACACAGAATGTGTGCATCAAAAAGTAAAATTATTAAAAATATTTAACTGTTGTACACATTATCTTAGCATAACATTTTAAAAGTTTATTGTTGTGGCAACTATTGGCTTACAATTAAGTTTTTAGTAAAACTTTAAAACCTTTTTTATTAGGTGCCCCGATAACAAACATTTTAACTGTAAGAAAGGTTGCGTTTACAAATACCGTAGATAGCCTGATATTTTAATTGAATAAGTTAAACTATGGATAAATTAACTTCTATAGAATTTGTTTTATTTTTAATGTAGGTGTATTTCTGATTTAAAGGTTGGTATAACCGAGTTCAGGATTCCCTATTTGAAAATGGTGGCTGAACTGTTTTTAAGAGGTCATGGGGACTATTAAATATAAATAAAGTATGGATCAATGTAACCTATATGTGCATGGCCTTAACAAGTAGTAACACACTGTTCTTACAAAATATATATATATATTATGTTGTCTTATTATTTCCACATCATGATTAATATGTAGGTATTAAGTTACCTATTCCATATTATTAGCTGGTAAGATTTTGTTTAGTTTAGTTTAAATGTTCAGTCGGCCATTACAGATGGTTTATGTGTTTTTGTGAAGACGATTAATTTACTTTGTGTTTTAACTTAAAGATGTGGAGTGTAGGTTATTTTAAAACAGTCATTACTGGTATAAAAGTTTTTTTTATAAATACATGTAAGCCTCATGATACGTCTGGTTATTAAATATTATCATGTTTTCTGTAGATGGACATGTACAAGAATTTAAAGCTCCAGCTTTCAAGGTCATATTAAGCATTATAACCGAAAGATCACTTAAGTGGGTGAGAGTTTTTAAAATTCAATACCGGTATCAAAGGTGTTTTTTTGTTTTTTCTTGTTTTATTCAATTCTCCATGTTTTTATGTTTAACATAAAAAAGCCAAAAATTGAACGAATAATGGCTACTATCCCTTTGCCGCCTTAGAAAATTTTCAAATTCTGTTTGTGTTGGTCCTAAGATCACATGATTATTTTTTTATATTCTATTTTCTTTATTTAAAATGTGAAACAAGGACTTTAAAATGGTAAAAAATTTAATGTTGTAGCTTAATTAGGACTCCGAATATAAATATTTCAGTACTTGCGTTTTTATTGTGATTCTAGTGACTTTGTTTTGATTGTATACTCGGATTAATTAAAATTATCAAACTCTATAAATCTTGATTATTTGAGTCACAGTCTTATAATAGACCTATTTAATAATAATAATACAATAAGAACTACTGTACACTATAATCAAACAAATAACTTAAGTTTTGTATGTTCTATATAAAAGGTATTACAGTCGAGTCTCACTAATCCAGCACTTCAGTACATCAGCACGTCCAGTAGTCCGGCACTCTACACCACCGCACCGCTCTCCCCGCCTGCACCTTCTCCTCTCCTCCGCTGCTACCTATGCCCACCCGTGCTCCTTCCTCCCTCAGTGTGAGCTAAAGCTTGCTCATGTTAGCATGTATACTTACTGCTGAGCACACATTCTCGCTTTAACACGTACCTTCCGCTGCATGAGTGATTTGTCATCAAAATAGTGTATGTCAAAATGTTGAGCAAACAGAACCATAAAACTTTAACATTGAAAGAGAAAATGGAGATTTTTTAAGCTAGATAGTGGAGAAAACATGTGCTAACTGGCGAAAGAGTATGGAGTTGGGCGTGCTACTGTGCACGATCTTAAGAAAAACCTACAGAAGATAGTGGAACATGTGAAGACGATAAAGTCTGTACCAGGAAAGTGTAAAACATTATGAGTTGGTGACTGTTCAAAGATGGAAAGCGCTCTCTAAATTTGGTTAATGCAAGAGCATTCTAAACACACTCCTATCTCTGGAGAAATTTTGTCTTAAAGAAATATGTATGTAAATACATAGAACCTACATATGTAATGCTTTATTTTATTTAACTTGAATTTCCCTATATAATCCAGTAATCCGAATATTCCAATAATTCGGTACCTCCTAGTCTTTAATAGTGACGGATTAGTGAGACTCTACTGTATTTCTGAAAATTAGGGTAGCAATGAATTTCTTTAAGGCGCCGACAGACTCCCGTGTCCATAGGTCTGTAGTTTATACTCTGTGGTCCTGGTCCTTAAGAAATTCTATTTACAACTGCACAGTCCATATCCGTAAAATCACGTGACTGTGCCAACCAATGTGATATTCAAGAGACATTGTCCAATTGAAAACTTCCAAAGAAAATAGTCTACAGCAAGAAAGTGAGCACCAAGCAGTCAGCTGATCAATAAAAGAAACCAAAAATAACAGGTTGATTTCCTAAGTGCCTAAAAAGGACTAGGCTTGATAAAAAAATACATGAGCAGATAACGATTTATGCATGTATATCCTATTTTTTATAGTTTTCATAAATAAACGCAACATTGTAAAAAAGTGGTTTGGATTTCAAAAGTAAAAGTAGTAGCCAAAACCTACCTAGTATTCCCACATTTTCTGATATGCTTGACAAATCATTTTCTTTTCTCAAGGCATCCTTGAATTCTTTAGTTTTTTATAAAATAAATCAGGCCTTTGCTGACCACAATTAAAAGCGAATCCATATCATAATAGCTTGTATCCCTATCAATGATGAAAAAATTCAATCACACTAGTATGGAGGATACAAATTAAACCAAATAATAAAATAATTGGGCTGTTGAACCTACAAAAGCGATCCCACTATTTCTAAGAACAAGGTATTTCCCAGAAAACATTTTCTTAGAAGCTGCTCTTCCCATGCTGTTTAGATTTTTAGAAAAATGTTTCTGAAATAGCTCGATTAGTAGGCATCTTTTCTTTTGTATATTCTTCCATAGCGACAGATCCTTTGACTGCCATTTGTTCTTTTATTTCGATATGCATGCATATTATTTACTCAGGTGTGATTGGTATTATTGATTCACCATAATCTGAGACATGATGTAAACAAATCTACATGGAAGTCTATGCTCTAATTTGCTAGTGAATGGACTTCTCGGTATCACTTCACTAAATATTCCCTCTTTTGTTTTGTATTAAACTCGTTTTAAAATAACATTAGAAAATTATTATAACTAAAATTATTCCTTTGATTTATAAATATTATACTTTAAGCTTCAAATACCAACAAACTCTTGTCTCAGTGTTGGGGGACCCCATGGTACAGTCCTTATCACATGTAACATCAAGTCATTAGGCACCTAAAGGTCAGTCAACAGTTCATCCCCCCAGCGTTAAGTGAGTGTTTAGTGCTTCCCGTCTATTTATGGCATTTTCTGAGTCTGGCCTGAATTTTGCTAAACATAAGACAGGAAATTTAAGAGAATTAAAAAATACAAAGATTAGTAGTGATCTACTTTGCTATGATACTGACTATACATGGTCACGACTTTAAAATATTGCACTGGTTTTCCACCAATCCTGTGTGTCTGTCGCGTGGTGATTATGGTAATGTATATTTACTTCCAGTCTCTGGTTTAAATGAACCATTAAGTTTGTATAAACTAGTCCTCTGATACCGTGGCATCAATTTCTTAAGGACCACAGACCTACGGATACGAAGTCTGTGTCAGGGCCTATAGTAAGGTTGATAAAAAAAAAAGAAAACCTAGTATGAAACGTCAATTATTATTATTATTATTATTAATAATTATTATTATTATTATGAAACAAAGACCCGCATAAAATTGTTGAGAATATTAATGGAAATTTACCAATTCTATTGCACTCTGAACTTCCTTCGGAAAAGTAATAAGCTCGTTTATAACTTCTTTGTCTACCATTTCATTCCATACATTGTCAACAGACATTACTTCTTAGCTCCAATAAGTCTGCCACATCCACATTCCACAATAAACTAACCGTTGTAAGCCAACCTATGAAAAATAAAAGACACTAAGCCAAATCTTAGTTCCAAAACTTCTAATAGAGCACACTAGACTCTAAAATTAGTTTCAAAACATCTCATAGAGGGCATCAAGGATATAAATTTAGTTTAAAAAAAGGAATATAGAGCGCAGAACACAAAGAAAGTTAATTTCAAATAATGTGATTAATAATTAATAAAGAAAATAACACCCATTGGAGATCAATCTAGAAGGAATAAAATAATTAAACACAGGCTACAGCAAATCTATATAAATTTGGTGCCCAGACCTGCGGGAAATTAAATTTAAAGTAAATGTAGGTATTGATAGCGCTATTTAGAATCCAATTTAAGGTGTCACAACTACCATACTTTAAACTGCCACACGAGCGCACGTGGTGGTAATTAGACTCATAGGTGCTTAAAACCAATCTACATAGGCATGGTGCCTGGATCTGCTGAAAATTTGGGGTAAATTACTTTTAGATTTAAACGTGCGTGTTAAATAGCGCTATGATGACTTTATTTTGAGGTGCCACAACGTTTATATTTGAAACTGCCACACGAGCACACATGGTGGCGAATACCCTCATAGATACCTACATCTAATCTACATAGGTGTGGTACCTGGGTCTGCCGGATATTTGGAGTAAATTACCTTTAAATTGGAACGTACGTGTTAAATAGCGCTTTGATCAATTTACTATAAGGTACCAACGCAGTGGCGGATATAAAAGTTTTGCGCCTCCACCCCCATTTTTTTTTTTTTTTTCAAGCGTCTTAGAAGTTTTCAGAGGAAAGCGATCTTGTTCGGTGAGGGAGGAAGCGGTGGAGGGGTTGGAAGTTAGTATTCGAGTAAAGATTTCTACGAAAGAAAATCAGGCATGTACATTGTACATGCCCTGTACATGCCCTACAGTAGCTTGAGTTAACATTATGAAGAGGGGGAGGCCAACTTCAGTTACAAACTAGAGTTATTTAAAAAGAAATATTGTCATTCTGACTTAACTTGAACTATTTGGATAATGTTAGCCAATAATTTTTAAACGTAATTATTAAAGTCAAAAAATTAAAATAATGCTATTCAAAATGTGCCGTCCCAAGGCCCGTCCTTAGTGGGCCTATAGTGTAAATCTGCTTCTGATCCAAAGCAAATATTTTCGCCACTAGTTCAAAGTAATTGCTACATTAAAATGTACGTTGTAAGCCGTGCGTATGTGATCAACATGCTTGTCACAGACACGTTACATAAAACGAAATGTAACAGATAATCTTTCCTCGCACATTTTATTTGAACCTCAAATCAATCTGCATACTTACTAAAAAAAATGTATTAACTTGTACTTTCAGTTAATGACAGTGTATTTAATAATCTGCTATCATCTTGGGATTGTTTGTATGTTTAATCCGATAACACCTTGTCATAGACAAAGTAGGCCTTTGACTTGTTTTATGAGCTATTTCTCTTTTTTTCTTAATAAAGATGGTGCATAATAATGAAAGTGGCACACTTACTTTTCATTAACAGTGTACAATACATATCAGACATAATCAAATACAATATTATTGGGATTTTAGTTGTCAAATTTGGGTGAAGCAACCAACACAATAAACATTTGTCAATATAACTGTGCATTCACAGATACATCCAGACTTCAAAAATGTTGCGGCACAAATCTGTTTGATGTCTTTAAGGAAAAGTACAACCAATGGATCGCGCGCGCTGAATGTGGCGAAAAATTTATCGTGCGCTCATATGCGGTGCACACGTCCACAATGACATAAATTTGCCCTGAATGCAACACACAACATAAAGTTTTAATTAGGTGGATGAATCCTTAAAGATCCTATAATCCCCAGAGGTAGACAAGGTGTTAGCGAAACGAGGGCGTCTGGCCCCCTCCCCCTCAATAAAAATAGCAAGTATTAACAATAATATTAAAAATTAAACCAATTAATTATATTATATAATCACTATTAGTTCTACTGTCACGTAATATTTCACTAACACCTGGATCTACCCCTGTGCAAAGATAAAAGCTATAAAAACTAGCTTTTAAAAATGGTCTAACCAGTAATCCAATGTAAGATTGTATGTTACTGTACGTATGTATATCGTTGGGTGTAATTATTCTTCTAGTGTAATTTCTAGTTACTGAGTCAGCCTTTGAGTGAAAGGCAGTGGGGTAACTGAGGGTGGAGTAGGACAAGTGATCCAAGTGATGTTAATACCAAATTATAATACATCAATGTGAACTATACAATCGAGTACTAAAGATGTGCTGAAAACATTTGATCATTATTTTTTGGTTTAATAGACAACAAATTTCTACCATTTACCATAACTGAAGCATTCCTAATACATAACTTCTAGAGGCATCTGTTTTTGTTTTTAAATCCAAGTAAGTACTACTCCAAACTTCTGGAGACATCTATTTTTTTTAAATTTAAATCAGCTAAGCAGAGAATACTCCAAATATCGTCCAGTCACTCAAGTGGCATCTAATTTTTAAAAAGTTTTCAAGTGGAGTTTACTCCAATAATCTACTTCGATGGCCGCGTGGTCTAAATAAGGCGCCACTCTCACAGTAGACTAAACCACGAAGTCGAGGAGATTGGGGTTTGATCCCGGTCGGGTGCATTGAGGGTGGTTTAATCCTAAATGGTTTCCCACTCTCTCGCTCTCCACACAAATGCGGGTGCACTAACTCTAATTCAAACTTATTAATCCCTGACCCATTAGCGTAATTAGTAAATAACCGTAAACTGTAACTCAAACGCGGTGCAAAAAAACCGAATAGCTTTTCTAGAAGCATCTAATCCTCAAAAATTCGCTAGGGGAGGACAGTTGCAAAGAAATTTATCGACATCCCATTTTTTTAATGCTTTATTTGAACGATTTCAAATGCCTCTGTATGCATGCAATTTAAAAAAAAATTGTCAGGCAAAGAACATTCTAAATAGTTTCTAGAAGATTATATTTTCCAAAAATATTTCATGTAAGGATTATTCCAAATAGCTTTTACATGTATCTAAATGTCTCAGGTGTGAATAAAGTATACTATTTTTATTGATATTAATAAACACCACGTCTTAATACCCGTTCGGGTTATACGCACTTACGCTAATGTGTAATGGTAGGGTGATTGTTGAGATGAAATGGAGGACCTACAGTTTAACATGGAATCCGAACCACGGTGGAGGCCTGGCATTCCCCACATTCACAAGATGTCTTGGATTTACTTATAAGATTAATTAAAAGGTAATATATTTAAATTGTACACATTTAAAGCCCAAAATAAGGACACAGTCGGTTTTATAGAAATTGATGTCGTGCCTTCCTGTCTATTCGCTGTACCAGCTAACTACTTGGAATAGGGGTAAGCTGAGAGTTTAGAACAAGGTATTTTTAAAGTTGTCAAGCTATACTAATAATAATAATAATAATATAATTTTAAGTTATTTATTTATGTTATTTATAAATATTCCTTTTAAATGCTCTTTTACTTCAAAAGACAAAGCCTCAGTAGAATTATTTAACAAAAGATTAATACATACACTAGATCCTAAAACATGAGTGATACAGCCCGCCTTGATGGCAGTGCGGTCTCGTGTTATACTAGATTGCTGAGGATGGGGAGATCAGGGCTCAAACCCCGGTCGGGTGTTTTTTCTAAAGTGGTTTTTTACTATCCCTCAAGGTAAATGCGGGTACACTCCATCTAAATATAACCTTCCTTATCTCTAAAACCATAGGTCATATTAGTACGTAAGCGTATAACCCGAACAAGTACCTAGTAGCCTAAAACGCGGAGATAAAAAAACCCTTTAAAGCTATTAGTTGGGATAAAATCTTTTCTCTGAATGCTTGAAATGATTATTTTTCTTTAATATTCCATCTTTATGGAGTAAAAAAAAGCGAATCACCTTTGCAAAAGAAAATAAAACCTTTTGGTGTCATTGTTGTGCTTTGGCATGAACATTTATAATGTGAATCAAGCATTAAAGAAGCATCATATTCCATAGCGAGCCAGAGTGGTGTGACCCCGACTAATGACGTCAGACACTTCCTCTCTGTTTAGTCTGAGCGCACTCAGCCTTTCTTATCTAGTCGGTCGGTGTTGGTGAAACCCATAGATAAAGGAGAGAAGGTGAAACCAATACCACCTAGTAGAGATGGGCAGAACGGCTCACTGTTGGGAACGGCTCAGAGTGATTCAGTTCAGTGAAATGAGCCGTTCATTTTTATCGTTCAGTCGTTCGCGAACGAATACTTGTTTTGCAGCTCATCGTTCGCGACCGACCAAACTTCAGCTAGTGGATCTTCGTTCGCGACTGACCTGATACAGAATGGTGGCCCATCGTTCGCGACCGACCTACAGCTTTCAATCAGTCAGTTACCGGTATCAATTGGAGAAACACACCATGTAACTTAGTTATTCGCTTCGCATCAACTTCAGGGAGAAGTTTTTAATGTTTATTAAATTATTATTTAATTATTTATGCTATTGAATACAAAATATTTTAAAAGTATTACTTTATTAATTTAATTTTATTTTATTTTAGCACAATGTGGGGAATGCCAGGCTTCCACCGTGGTTCGGATCCCACGTTAAACTGTAGGTCCTCCATTCCATCTCACAATCACTCTACCATTACACATTAGCGTAAGTGCGTATAACCCGAACGGGTAGTAAGACGCGGTGCTAATAATAATAATA
>CABFVX010003899.1:0-15893 GCA_902151425.1 Timema shepardi | reverse complement strand
TTATTTCTGCAACCGAGGTCGGCCGAATTCTCCCGATTGTCTTGTGTCGTTCAATTCGAACTAGTTCACGTGGATATGGTGAACTAGTTCGACTCGTTCACTTAGAGGATCCGTTCGATTTAAACCATTCGTTCGCGAACGACACATCTCTACCACCTAGACTAGACAAGGCCTCGGCGCTACTGACCGAGATTACAATGACGTCACTCATAGCCGGCCGTTATCTCAAACTTAAGCATAGAAAAGACAGTTTAAATTCCAACAAACTGCTTGTCCGCTACTTTAAGTAGAGGCATGCTTGCAAAAAATGTTAGATTAACGTAAGTATTAGAATATAAGTGTTTTAGTATAGTTGTACAATGTTCTTTGTCTTATACAATGTAAATACTTAGATATTTAACTATCACTATGGTGTTTACATGCGGTGTCTCTATGTCCAACTGCAGGGGAAATTATCCGAACATTCCTAAAGTACAGCTATTTTCATTTCCTAAAAATGTTGATATTCGTGAAAAGTGGGTTCATGTTATCAGAAGAAAATATTTCACTCCAACAGAATATACCAAGGTATGAATAGATCAAGACTTCACTGTTACTGACGTTAGTAAGCTATCATAAAATTAATATTTGGCGTTACTCATGTTTTATCCCAAAATGTTTGTTGATCGCTTAAAGTTATTTTATGAGGCTAGAGGAATTCAGTTAGGATCTTTATTGTGTTGATGAACAAATTTAATTTACGTAGATCGTCTTTTTCTGACTTATTCTCAGGAAATAGATATAAAACTAGATGTGTAGGCTAATATTAGGTAGGTGTGTTATTCTAATTGATGATTTGTCTTCTGATTAATTTTTTGTGTTTATAAAGTGCAATTTAAATATATTCATTGTAATTAACTTAAATAAAAATAAAGGTACGCTCTTAGTACTAAACAACTTATCAATACATTATCAAACACATTATTATGATTGTTGGGTACTTATTGATACAAAAATATATAATTAAGTTTATAACAAGTTGTATCTATTCAATATAATGATCCGGTGTAGTAGTGCATTAGCTTGCTTCTGATGGGGAGGTCAGGGTTCGATACCAGAGGAATAAATTGGAGATGGATTCATTGATTAATGAATTACCACACACTATTCAATAAAACGCCGGTGCATTTCCTTAAATCTCATCCTTTACATTATGTATGCTTGGATTTGTTAATTTGGCCAAGATTCACCGAACCCATAAAACCAAACATGCAGCACTTTATAAAATAAAATTGCCATAGATCTTCCCTTCCAATCATATACAGCATAATTAGGTGGTAGAATAACCTAGCTGTGGCCAAGGGATCTAATTAAAACACTTGCATTGCGCCCACATGATGTGGACAGGGAGGGCAGGGTTCAAATCTCATCTGGTATTACTGGTATGATTTTATTCTAAACTATTTTCTAGGCCCAAACTTATCCACATACAAGTGGTGATGCAGTTCCTCAAAGCATAACTTTATCATCCCTGTCTGGTTATATTAATCTGTTAATAGTTTCACTGTTGAATCAGCACTCTTTTTTCCCGTATCAACTTAATAGTTAAATCTAACACAAACAATAGTGTGATTTTAAAAATTATAATAACCATTCAATATATCAAAACTTTTTTCCTTTATTTAATTTATTAGCCTTCTTGTGCCCTTTAAACTTTTGAACTAATTTAATAATTTCAAACAAATTGCTCCCACACTTAAAAACCTCGCAAATAAATTCATATTTCGCAATCAAAGAATGTACTGTAATTGTTTTAAAGCTAGGTGGAGCTAGATTAATTTACGCTTTTCTAATTTCCCATTTCACTTACACTTATTAATTTACCATAGCATAAAGGGGAATATATTGTTAAAAATCCACCTAACTTTTTTATTCAGGTTTAATTTAAAACAAAGGTAGTAAAATATATTTTCCAAAGAGATCGGTTAGAATATGTGATAATTTAGGTTAAATTTGCCTCTAATAGATTCGACTGGGCTTGAACCACAAACGCTACATCAACAGCATTCTAGTGAAATGTTAGTATAACATTTACAACCCTCGATCTCTGCTGTGGAGGATAGTTTTTTTTTTAAAGTCCCAAAACTTTTTTCACAAATATAGAACCTCATATTCAACATAATACATTTTTAATTGTAGGTGTGTGAGCTTCACTTTCAAAATAATGACATTCAGAGGGAAACGTTTAGTGATGTTTAGTGATGAATACAAATAAACAACCAACTATTGCAGTATGTAAATATTTTAAATGGTTAAATATCTCAGAAAAATTGTTAAAAAAATGTTGCACTTTTATCTCTAAACTTTTTTAATTTGAATGGAATAAAATTGCAGAGATATTTTAATCATATTAAGATTTTCACCCATGTGCCCTTTAACAAGTTAGAGGGTTTCAAATTAGTATGTAATTTTTATTTTGCCTTATGATAGTAATAATTGTTCTAAACGCACATATCAGATAATTTGTAATAACCTGACCCAACCTAATGTAGCACCACTAAAATATATTTTTTAACACATGCATTTTTATAACACATTATTTTGGTTATTGTTGACATTATTGACATCCACATTGAGGACACATTAAAATGTATTTGAATTTGACAGGCATTTTGGCTCCAATTAAAAATGTTTTACTTTTAGTAATAATAGTACTGAAGTATTATTACCGTATTTGCTGTGTTCCCTGTAAATGCGGTATCTTAAATAAAAAGGACATAAATGTGACTTTAAAACGCCCTTTATAGCACATGAAAGGTTTTAAGAAAATTTAAACTGTGCTAATTTGATGTGTTTAGAATTAAATTATGGCAGATTGGCAATAGAAGCAGCTGTATTATTCTTATATAGTTGATGCTTTATTTAAGATGTGATACGCTTTTTAATCTAGATTGATAATCATTCAAATATGTTTCTAGTTTAACTACATATTTAATTTATAAAGCGCTCAGAGAAAATGCAATGTTTATATGGAACATATGTAATATAACATAGTTCCATATAAATACATAGGTGATAAAATAATTATTAAAATGATTGAAATTATTATTATTACTACTTGATGAAAATGAAAATACCTAATGCTATCCTATAAATATGCTCCAAGTTCCCCCTACTAGCGTGTAGGGCCTACTGATGTCTGCTCAACTCTCTTGCCGGCTTAGAGTGACGTCACAACTCAGCGCCGAGGCCTTGTGTAGTCTAGGTGGTGTCGGTGAAACCCAGCAGAGCAATAATTATTCTAGGGAGGGTGTGAGTTTAAAGGTCATTAAACTGAAAAATGATTTGTATGACAGGGTTGTTGAAGTTGAGAGTGGGTAAGTGGAGGTTATAACACAGGGGAGCCCATAGGGTGGGCGGGTTCCGGGGGTGGGGGTGGCAATTGCCTCCCCACTGAGATTCTGAGGTTGTATGAATTTGAAACATTTTTCTTATGTTGTATCTTATTTTTAGGAGACAAGGATTTCCTTAAAAAGCATCTTTTGAAGCTTCATTTGGATAAATCCCCCCCCCCCCCATACCTTAAGAGGGGTGGGGGGGGGGCATTCCATAACTCCCAGACCCCGCAAAACAATATTTCTGGAAAATCTCATAAACATAAAAACCGGGAGTGGCCTTGGTGTCTAGCCCACCCCTACTGCCATTTTAATTTATATCTTGAAGACAATTTTTACCGCCTGATTACACCCGCTTCAGTGATAGAATGGTGTAAGACACAGCAATCACTAAACTAATTGAGAATGAGAGAAATTTGTAAAATTTAAATTGTTTCACGAGCTACCAAGTTAAAAATTTTACCAAATCACGTTTTGCCCATTATTGTAATTTATGCAGGGGGATTTACATCCCACTTAAGCGCAAATGGGGTCAAGCCTCGATTCATAAATGTAATTTAAAAATGCATCTTCATTTTGATTATGGTCACACAAAAAAAAAGTCCAAGCAAGCCACCGAAAATGCCGTAAACTGGTATCTAACAACCCACGGTTTGGCATCCCCTGGTCTAAGGTGTCACTGTGTCAGTCTCTCAATATACTAAACAGCTGATGACAGGGAGATCGGGGTTCAAATACCAGTCAGGTGGATTAAGGGTGATTCTTCAAAAAATGTTTTCCGCTATCCCTCCACGCAAATGTGGGAAGGCATAATTTCCTATAAATTAAACCATCCTCATCTCTGACACATTTAGAGTAATTATTTCTTAATCGCATAGCCCGAATGAGTCTCTCTTGGTTTGTATGTCCAAAATTTGCTTAAGATCCGGCAATCATCGTTAAAGCTATAAGGATAGTTGTTACACAATCTCCTATAGACAAAATTAACATTTATTTTAGGTTGCACGCAATCGTTCAAGATCTATTTTAATCTACTAGGTTGAATTTTTCATAACATTTTTGTATGATTTCAGGATCCTTCTTTTTTGAATCATCAACTAATGGGCTCTTCAATGATGGTGCAACTTGCAGATGTTATTTTGAACAAGAAGACACGAAGAAACTGTGAGTGTGCACCTTACCAGTGGCATGCTAATGGGGTGGGGGGATATGAGGGGGGGGGGAGGGCATTGGGAGAGTTTAAATATTTGTTTAAGTTACCAGTGATGAAACCTTAGAGAGGCAAGGGAAAGAATTTTCTTTCGAATGGAATAGATTTGTTCTTTTCTGCCGTAGATTTATTTTACACCCTTTGATATTCTTAAATATGAAGCCAAAAGAGGGCCTTGAATCAAACTCACAACAATAAATTCTAGAAGGATCCCATTTTTAAAAATATGCTAGGAAATAACCACTCGAAATAGCTTCTAAAGGCATCCAGTTTTTCTAAATTACTGGAAGAAAGAGCCCTTAAAATAGCTTCTTGAACTGTGATTCTCAAACTTTCCCCAATAGATGACCACTTTTTAAGCACCTTGTGAACACACGAACCACAGTTTGAGAGCCACCGTTCTAGATACATCTATTTTTAAAACAATATTCATGAAGGAGGATCACTCTAGACAGATATTGTGAGGGTTGGGGGGAGGGGGAGAAGGCCAAGTTCCTAAATACACTTTTTTTTTACTACTTGCCTCCTTTAACCTAAGCCAGGGGTAGCCTATTCATGGCACTCGAAGGTATTTTAAGTGGCACAGCTAAATTTACCATATTTAAAGAATAGCATTAACAAACTCTTACGATGTAAAACGAATAAATCACCTAATTAGGCCAAGTTAGTAAATTGATAAAGCTTAGCTATTAAGTTGGAATTTCTGTGTATTGCCATGCTTTTCTTTAAACATGCAATTATCTCTTGTCATATTTTTAGTAGAGTTTTTCTGGCGTTTTTTCTGATGTCTTATATAAAATAAACAAAAAAAAACTATTAGTTCAGTCAGGAATCAAATATAAAGTACACTATCAATTTTTAAGTAGGACTATTAATGGTTTGTTGTGTTTTTAGAAAGATGGCGGTGAATACTATACTAAGGTAGGCTAGTTTATAGATGTTGAGGTTGAGTGAATCGCCCAAGATTATTAGAGCAAATAGTAACAAGCCAGAAAAAAAAATTGCTAGCACTGCCCTAAACATACCCTGCTTTGGTAGAGATTTAGAATAAAGTACTTGCTCTGTTTTTAGCTTTGAACAATTGGCTGAACGTTGAACTGAATTTCGTGTATATTTTAATAAAATAAAATCCAGCATTACTTGTTTGGTTAGTCTTAAACCACAAATATTTTTCGGTCCTTAAATTAGCATCTGAAATTACTGTAAACTTTTAAAAAACCTACTATATTTGCAAACATCATAGGTGTGCACACCCGGGGCACCCTCACAAACAACAATAAAATTGCTAACACTGCCCTAAACATACCCTGCTTTGGCAGAGATTTAGAATAAAGTACTTGCTCTGATTTTAGCTTTGAAGAATTATCTGAACGTTGAACTGAATTTCGTGTATATTTTAATAATATAAAATTCAGCATTACTTGTTTAGTTAGTTTTAAACTACAAATATTTTTTGGTCCTTAAATTAGCATCTGAAATTACTGTTAACTTTTAAAAAACCTACTCTATTTGCAAACATCATAGTTGTGCACACCCGGGGCACCCTCACAGACAACAACAACAAAAAAAGAGTAAAAGCTGGAGTGAAAAAAGAACGATATATTTATTTAAAAAAGTGTTGACGCATATTACAAGGGTAGTGTTTAATGTAGGATTGAGATCCTGTTTCTGGGCTAGCCGATGGATTTTTAGCTTTGAAGAATTGTCTGAACGTTGAACTGAATTTCGTGTATATTTTAATAAAATAAAATTCAGCATTACTTGTTTAGTTAGCTTTAAACTACAAATATTTTCGGTCCTTAAATTAGCATCTGAAATTACTGTTAACTTTTAAAAAACCTACTATATTTGCAAACATCATAGTTGTGCACACCCGGGGCACCCTCACAAACAACAACAACAACAACAACAACAAAGAGTAAAAGCTGGAGTAAAAAGAGAACGATATATTTATTTATTTAAAAAAGTGTTGACGCATATTACAAGGGTAGTGTTTAATGTAGGATTGAGATCCTGTTTCTGGGCTAGCCGATGGATGGAACTGCAATTTATAATGTTGGTGTTATAAAGAATATTCTTGTAAAATTAAACATTGATTCTTCCTTGCTTTTAATTTATTCTAGTTATTAAAATAAATTAAACATATTTCCAAGGGGGGTAGATTTCACTCACTTTGATTAAATTGTCAGTCTGGCACCTCCAATAGTCACACCCTGCATACTCTTATGGCAAACATAAATAATTGATTTTTCTTTGTGCTTAAAATTAAAGTTTATTAATGTGAATTTATGGGGGTGTCATCCCAAGTGCCGATTACTCTAGTTATGCAACTGCAACTTACTATACATTCCAATAATATGATTAACATTCTGAACATAAAAAAACACCACACGTGTGATGTTTTGATGTGGATTTACTTATTTATGTATTTATTAGCACCGAGTCTCTACAGGTAATATGTTAATAAACATAATATGTACTAATTATTATAACGGGATTAATATGAGAAAGGTTATTTAATGAAATGTACCCGCATTTGCGTGGAGGAAGAGTTAAAACCAATTAGGGACAAATACTCACTACACCTGACAGCGATTCAAATCCCGATATTCGTATTATTGGCAATCCAGTCTACTGTGAGGGTGATGCCTTAGACCAATCGACCACCAAAGTGGATGCATGTCATGCTATATGAACAAAATGATTCGACAATGATTCAAAAACTTATAACATTGTAAGAATCTCAATATTTTTGGCATGTAGTCTACTCGACAAAACTTCACAATGCTCCCACACATCAAGTTCATTTACAATAGTCTTGTTTGCTGGCAAAGAAGAGGTCAGGGTTTGAATTCTGGTCAATCTGGGGGTGATTTTTCCAAATTTTGCTTCACTCCCCTCCAAAGCTAATACGAGTTAATTTCCTCTCAGCTCTTTATTAATTGTACCTACCTCATTTATGCGTAAAAAACATATAGTCCGAAGGGTTAGAGGAACAAAAAAAATGTTTACAAAATACATTATGCAATATATTAAATACTTAGTTAATTTATTATTTTTCTTTGAATCAATATTAAACTATTGACATTTTTATGGATATCTAACTAAGTTAATGAGGATGGGTGACTTCTCTTCTAATAATGCTATTTATCATTTCGTTGACAAAGAGGGTCTTCATTTAATTGATAATTCTGACAAACTCAGTATGAATTTAACAATATACATTAGTAAATTTTAGAAAACATTCTAAAGTAGTTAAAGTAAGGAGTGGTAATAATTAAAGTTAAGAGGTTTGAATTTACATCTCTCAGTCGTAACAACACTTTGTGTCCTGCACAACAATTTGTTTCCATGATTGTGATATTTATATACCGAAACTTGTCGGAAGAAAAAAAATCAGCATCCTTCTATGGCTGATTATGACAGGAAGAAATGGGACTTGGAATAAGTTAAGGCTTAGATTTTATGCATAATCTTAAAATCAAAATGATTATATTCCTCAAATATTGGTAACAAGAACACTTAATCACTTTTTTAAACTTCATATGGTAGATGTTAACCTACTAATTTAAAATTTATTTACAACACAGTTGGATTTTAAACTTTGTTTTGTCCTTAATTTATTGTATCCAAGTTTTGTAACACAATTTTAATGTGTAGTACATGTATTTTAGACTTGTCGTCAACACATATTTTAATTCAGTTGATGATGTTATAGAAATTTATTGGAAATGTTCATATATGACATTTTGTTGCTCATTAGAAGCAAATTATAATCAAACCTTTAGAATTTTAATGTCACTTAATTCATCTACCTATTTTGAAACTATCTAATTCATTAAATTACATTTTTATATTTTGTTGTATTTATTTTCTGAGTTTTCTATCTAAGACTTAACTTTAATAATATGCATTACTGTTATTTGTTGATACCAGCCCAGAGTGCTCTGCGTGTCAGAACAAAAGCTGGCACAGCTACTGAGGCGCTTGTATAGTGTGCTGCTGGGGGGCAGGCCTCTCAATGACCAAGTGATATTAATGATTGGTGTCAATGATTTACTGGTAAGTATAAAGTCAATAGCTTAACCGACCATTTGCACGGTTTTGTAACAGGCAGGCTATAAACAAATATTAATATATTATAAGTATACATTATTTTAACTTATGTTCACAGCAAAGGACTAGACTGGGGATAGTGAAAATGAGGTTACGGAAGATTGTGAGCCTGTTATGCAGATATAACAGAAGAGCAATCATACTCACCTTACCACCAAACCCAAGGCTTTCAGTCGAAGATAATTTCCAACTCATAAAATTCAACAAGTTTGTGATGAAGATGGGGGGGTACGTAATCAAGTAGTTCTTTATATTCGTATAGCCCGTACGGGTAGTAAGAAGCGGTGATAATAACTAAATAATCTTTTATCATGTTCTATAGCGCAAACATACCAATACAGATTTAATAAACCACAAATATACAGGTAGTAGGATGCAATGGAAAAAAAAAGTATAAATTAATTCTTTCTTACGCCAGTAAGATAAATAACGTCGAAGAAAGGAGTAGTTAATTATGTTGGCTATAGAGAGTTTTCACAATAAATGATATTATAAGATAACGTTAGCACTGTATATTAATGGTCTTATTTAAATTTTAAATAACATTTATTAAAACTATTGAACTCATTATCGATAAATATATGATGTTGGCTCAACATATTACCCATTTTGTTTTTTTATTATACAAAAATATACAAATTTGTATAGGTTCCTAGAACAAACTGAGTTTGGCATGTGTATTTATTAGACACTTTACACTTATTGAATATTTAATACGGGTGGTTGGGAAGATAAAGTTAACAAGAGGAAGTGCACTCTCAATAAAGATGGGGAAACTATATTTAAAACAAAACCAAAAGAACACGAACTGCGTTTTTTATGCCGAGTTACCCGTCAACTGACAAGTAAATTACGAGACTAACTACTTGTGGGTGACCTGGCGGTCTAGGGGTAAGGTGTCAGACTTCTGTGCTGGCAGCCGGGGTTCAATCCTCAGTCCCAGCACAGATTTATCTGATTACCAAACCCTTCCTTCACCTCTGACAAGATATCTTGTGAATGTGCGGAATGCCAGGCCTCCACCGTGGTTCGGATTCCACGTTAAACTGTAGGTCCTTCATTTCATCTCACAATCACCCTACCATTACACATTAGTGTAAGTGTGTATAACCCGAACGGGTAGTAAGACGTGGTGCTAATAATAATTACTTGTGTTTCACACAAAAATAAACATATTCACAACATATTGTCTATTGTTGTAATATTGCTCTTTTAACTTACTGTAATATTATGATTTCAGAACAAGATGCCGTGCGGGCCATTGATATTTATGGCCTATTTCTCCTCCACGATGGAGCCATAAACTTGGACTTGTTTGAACGGTGTGTGTTAATGCTTAAAATTTACAACATATTAAACAATGAAATATACACCAATTTAAAACACATTAGTTTTGAATCCACTCAAATAGTGAATGTAGGGTGGACTATTGGTACCATGGTACCAAGGCCAGGATTTTCTGGGGCCCAGGCATGAGATAAGGATTCATAAGTTAAAAAAATTATAGCATGTGAAATAGAATAAAATGTAAAATCTATCATAGTGATGAGCAATTAATGCCTATACATCCTAAAGAATTGTGAAAGATCAGCCCACCAACTGGGATTTTCTCCAAATGAGCTTACTGGTATTTGTCACAATTATATGTTTGGCTTAGTCCATTCTTGTCCTTCGTTTATAAGTGTTTGGAAGTTTCACGAAGTACATAATTTTTGTACTTAGATTAAATTTGGCTCGTGCAAAGAGTTGAGTAGTGAATGAACTTAAGTATTTCATCATTTGCGCAACATTTCAGTGTTCAGTTCCGTATTGATTTTTGAACATGGCTTTTGTTTTGTAAACGTGAAAAAGTGGCTAAAAGTGTACAACGAGGGCTGAACAGGGTGGCATGAGAGTATTTCCCCCGATGGAAATAATCCCCCTTTCCCCAACTGGGATTAACTCCTTCTTACCCCTGAAATAAAATCCAACCTTATACATTTATTTCCCACCCTCGGATATTCTCGAATATTGAGCCGGAAAAATTAGCTTGTATCAAACTCCAAATAGCTTCTAAATGCATCCAAGTGTGAAATATTTGTCAGGCGATACCTACAAAATGTTAACAGTTTCTTTAACAGGCATCTTAATTACACCCAAAATTTAGGTCCAAGATCACTCTAAATATCTTCTAAGAGACTAAGAACATTAAAATTTCAGGAAGTCACTACAAATATTCTCCAATGGTATCCAAAAAACTATTTTTATATAGCAAAACAATCACAAATTTGTTATGAAACATAAACTCAAATAAGTCAGAACCAAACATAAAAAAGCACAATTACGCTAAGATGAAAACTATGAATGGTTTATTTATTTATTTATGTGGTACTGACATACTTTTCATAGTTTGTCATAGCTCAAAAAATTTAGAAAATATTATTCTCTTTTATTTTAAAGCAAAGCTGACAAATGAATAAGTCTTTTACCCGCCTCAGAAGCCACACTGTCTAACGCGCTACTCTCATGTTACTAAAATACCAAGCCCCCTTCCCCATAACAAGTGCAAGTACACATTGAGATTGTGTTAGGACACGGTTCAACTAAATCAAACAAGCACACCATGATCACATTAGACTATAAGTTATAGACCATTTTTAATACTATCTACCGTCGAAAAATAAAAACAATATTATATATTCAAACTAAAACATTCAAAGAACACAAGTAAAATTTCAAAATGGAATAAAAACAAGCTTAAGTAAGGGTGACCACCTCTGTGGTCTGAGTATCTGGCTACAGATCCAGAGGCACCGGGTTAAAACCCTTGCGCTTCCAGATTTTATGTGAAACAGTGGGTCTGTAACAGGGTCAACTCAGACTCATGAGGTTAAATGAAGAGGTACAGTAGCCCCATGGCTTCTTTGGTGCTGACTGACAGTTCACAGCTGAGTTCTGACAGTCAACATTTAGGTATATACCTACATTTTAAATCTCAGAAGGGACAGCTGCTAAACACATGTTTTTGCAGATCATATGGTTCGGTGTAGGGATACATAATTTGGTCTGGTAACTTTTCAATGCCGTCAGCTGTGAGCTGTCACTCAGCACCAAAGAAGTACTTGAATTTTAAAAAAAATAGCTGCTCAGGTCTAGAAAGTCGTGTTTGTTGGCTGGAGGTATCAATGTGCTGACCAACACACCGCAAGAGTTGGCACCAAGGCCCCCTTCAGACGACCATTATCAGCTTCTCTGTTGGCAAATGCTAGAGATAAAGGGGAAGGGGGGAGGGTTCACACAATACACAGAATGGAAGCGTTGCTAATGCTCTAAGTGGCGGCACCAAGAATGGCTGTGTGTGAAACCCTCCATTTATCTCTTAGCATTTGCAAACGGAAGTGCTACCGATGGCCATTAGCAGCGCCACCGAAGTGCCCCATCCGAAGAGGGCCTAATTCGTCAACCAGTCGGCAGCCATTCGGTAGGTATATCCCGATTGCGGGATGATGACATGACGCTACGTTTTATTTTAAATACAGTTACTTTAGCTTATCAAGTTGGAAACAAACGGAAAGGACTAACACCTGCTAACCGGGGTTTTTGGGGAGGGTGGTCTGGACCCCCATGACCCTCCCCCGTTGGCCACGTCACTGTCTGAAGGGAAATTTCAAATTGACTAATAAATTACATTTAATTCCTAGATACCCTCTATGTTAGTTGAATGGTCTAACGCGTCACACTCACAGTAAACTGGACTGCCAATAACGGTGAGCTTGAGGTTAGAATCTCGGTTGAGTGTACGGAAGATGGTTTTTCCTGAAGGTTTTCCACTCTCCCTCTATGCCAATCTGAGTAAAGTTCCTCTAATAACAACTTTCCTCTTCCCTAAACTGTTAGCGTAATTAGTACATGTGAGTATAATCCGAACGGGTAGTAAGACGCGGTGCCAATATATAAATAATTCCTAGATGAAAAAATGTATTACACCATCTATAAAAATATTTGATGTATGATTAATTTTACAGGTTCATTGGAGCACCCAATAATAGGAAAATAGATAAGGTCTATTGGAACCGAAGAGGAATCAAGTTGGTGGAGTTCCACCTTAAATCAATTATTTAGACACAATTTGAAGAAAGTATCGGCTTCTCTTAGTAAACCACATATAATATATTGAAAATACTGAGTCTGACAGTTGCTTGGTTATTCTTTTCAGTATGTAGGATGAATAGATAAAACTATGGACACTAAAGATAGCTAGCACGTTTTGTTTGGGAATAATTATCATTCAAACATAAAGGTTTCCACAAAATATATTTTCAATTATTTATAAACTATTCTAAAACTTAGGATAATATATATGTATTTGTAACTACACGGCCTAATTTGTAAGAACTTTTATATAATATTGTGTGTTATGGATTGCGAATGACAAAACAAGTGTTGCAGGTTATGATTAGCCTTTAAACAAATAGAATAGAGGATCTGACCACATAAACATCGTCAGCATTCCTTAGTCAGAAACAATGCCAGAGGACAGAATAGAATGTATGGGATCCAGCCATCGTGGATGACTAAGCAACATCACAGTCTAGGGGTCACTGTGCCCAATTCGACACTCGGTGGGCTAGGATGCCAGTTAAATCAGTATTCGTAGAAGAGGGCTACCGCTCGATACCAGGGTCCGGAGACCACCTAAGAGTCAGACAAGCCATTGGGTATTCCTAGCAACACCTTGTTTTGTCACAAACTTCCAAATATTTTTTAAATTCTTTCATTCTTCTAATATTATCAACATCACATTTGTAATAGAATATTAATACTAATAAACCTCTTTAAAAACTAGGTCTAATGTCAATCACGAACCCACACAAATATAAATAATCACCTCCCCCCATTCCTCGCCCCACCTGACAGATTCAAGGCAGACGTCATTGGGACAAAGGGGAGAATGTAACATTTTATATTTTACTATAAAAAAAATAAAATTGATGATACACTACAAAATACCTGGCACATTAAGGTTTTAGTCTGGGTCATTATTCGATTTTTATCCCTTATAAAATCATTTATTAACAGTAAAGAGTATTATTACTTTTTAGTATATGATGATTAAAATACCATTTGGTTAAAAAATATACATATTGTAAGAGCATGATTATTTTAAGGTTTATTCTGGCAAGATGTTAACCCATGGTTGTACATTTCCTTGGAAGTAAGTGTGTTGGGTTGCCATCCTGTTGACAGTAGCATCTTTCTAATAGAGCTTGCATCCTTTTGATGAGCGAGCACGGTGCGACCAATGGACCTTCTGACTGGTGGGAGATTCTGACTGGTGGAAGATTGAGATCAGCAAGTTTAGGTGATAGAATAACACCTTGTTTAGTGTTTGGAGCCATGCTGAGTGCATGGGGGTCGGTATCTAGCAACGACTGACCAAACGGCGGAATAAAATGTGATCTTGTGGTTCACCCCCGCTGGAGGGTCGATCGCGGATCTATAGGAAGGTTTGTGAGTCCCGCTATCATGCCTGCTCTCTCATCACGGGAGATTTACCCGGTTACCTATGTAGTAGTTTAGTCACCTGAATAGATTAATAAATATACATTATTGGACTAACTCGCCAGTCTCATTCCCCACGAACCACCCATTCCAACCCCTACCGCTCGGGGTCCATCCCAACCATGTAAGTCCCTACAGTTCCCCAGTAGTGCTGTAGTTAGGGTTGGCTACCGGGCATCCAGATAAAACTAGTGACCTTATAAAGTGTTGTCAGAAGTAGGATCGGAACTTTACAATATATATATATATATATATTTGAATTGTAGAATATTTAGTCATGAGAGAACTACCGTGCCACCCCCATGAAGACAAGTTAAAGCCACATTTGAGTGTAATCGGCACCATCTGTGCTCGTGTGGCAGTTTCAAATATAGACAATGTGGTACCTTAAATTAGACGATTCATAGCGCATTCTTAAACGCACATTCCAATTTAAAGGTAATTTACTTAAATTTCCGGCAGATCCGAGTACAACCCCTAGGTAGATTAGTTGTAGACACCTATGAGTGTATGTGTGCTCGTGGGGCAATCTCAAATATTTAAGATGTAGCACCTTAAATTAGCGTAATTTTAGCGCTATTAAACAAGCACGTTCCAATTTAAAGGTAATTTATTCCACATATCAGGCGGACCCGGGTACCACACCTATGTAGATTAGTTGTATGCACCTATGAATGTATTCGCCACTATTTGTTCTCGTGCGACAATTTAACATATAGACCTTGTGTATCCTTAAATTAGACTTTTCATGGCGTTATTTAAAATTTATAATCCACCTTAAATATTATTTTTTTCAGATCTGGGTACTACACCTATGTACATTAGTTGTAGGTACCTATGAGTGTAATCCCCACCATATGTGCTTTTGTGGCAATTTCAAATATTAAAGAAGTTGTGGTACCTCACAATGAATTACCTATAGATCATTTGTGAGATAAATAGACTTCCAGAGGCTATTTATTAAACTTTTCAGAATACTCAATGTGAGCCTTTCAATGTTTGTTTCAATACTTATTGGGATACTATCATTAGTATTAACGGCCAATAATTTGAATAATAGCTAAAATAAAAATTAACTGCCAGCATCACGAATATATTTGTATTATTATTATTTTGATATTTAATGTTTTGCAGTTTCTTTATATATTAAAAATAATAGATTAAAATATAAACTTCCTTCAATCCTTCTGAATAAATTAACTATTTTATTTTTTGTTTGCTTCTTTTACTTTATTCATATTAATTTTCGATTTGAGTTCCCTCTTAAAGATTTATCTCTAAGCTAATGGTTATATCTGGTTTCAAAGTTTGATGTTGTCACCCTGCGCATTACTTGTTTTCCCATAGAATAAAATAGACGCCCTTATAGCACGGAGTTGAACTATTCCACAACCACATAAACGTTTATTTAGGGGAATTTAGGGTAAAACGCAGGCCTGTTAATAACTAAATATGTTACTAGGTTTAACATTTGAAACGACTATAGTTACATGAAATTTAATTTGGATTTTAAAGAGTTCACTGCTATAGCTAGATAAATATTACGATCCAGATGTTTTGTGTCAACATTAAGAGGATAGCATCCGAAGGCTCTATGCCATTTCTGAAGTTTCGCAGCCCGTGCGCGTGCGAGGGAGGTGGAGCTTACATGA
>CABFVX010003898.1:55645-69020 GCA_902151425.1 Timema shepardi | reverse complement strand
TATATATATATATATATATATATATATATGTATATATAAAATTACAGGTCACGTAACAAAGTTAATCTATCTTTTACGCAATTATATATATATATACACAACTATTGATTATTACGGTATATGACTATATTTCCTATGTGAGTAAAATATATAATTTCAGTTGATGAGAAGGAGTCAAGAAGTAAACTGCAGTGCTGATTATTATTTCATTATAAATATTTGCCGAGGGTAGAGTCGTTGTTTATATTTAATTTGAAAGTATGAAAAAATGAAATTGGACTATTAAACGTTTGTGAGTGAAAAAACAAAGTCTTATTTACAATGATAGTGATAACAAATATTTTGCTGATATTCTATGTCGGTGTCATTGAAACCAGATTACAAGAATCTAATGAATATTTTAATACCGATAGTAATTTATCAGAATTATTTCACCACATCAGTGAAATGATTCGAGGAAGTTGGTCTAGACCATTAGCAGCAGTGGTCTTTCAAGAAAACTCTCTTCCTATTTCAAATGAATTATTCAAGCAAATGGATTACTTCCCTACGATTGCCTTAAGTATAAATGAGTTCAATATTATGGAAATGCGGGAAATGTTTGAAGAAAAGGTGATTTTAAGCGGTCAATTAGAGATACCTAAAGTAGTATTTTGGTTTGTGGAACATTATAATAATATTTTCTGGGTACGATTAGAGAAGTTTAAAGAAACATTCCTTGTTCACTGCGAGAACACCATTTATATTAATAATTACATCCCACGATAGTGATGAGATAAACAAGCTCAAAGAAGAATGTCATAAGCTATGGGACGAATATCATATTTTAAATATAGTAGCAATTGCTGTACCAAAATTTATAAAAACTTTTAATCCATTTTCAAATACCACTAAAACAACAGCATTATTTTTCAATCAATTTCTTAACAATCGATCATTTTTGGATGTTTCAAAAAGATTGACAAAAAACAAAAATCTATTTTTAGACAAACTGAATGATATTTGTGGTTACGATATAAAGGTCACTAAAGATAGACATATTTATGGTTTAAAAGCAGGATACACTAAAGCTTCATATCTAGGTATAAAGACATTCATAGAACACATGAACGGCACAATGTTGACAGTCGGGAAGAAAGATCATGTTAAAGAGAATGGAGACATTTCTAGTGGAAAAGAGAGCTATAATAATAAGGATATGGTGCCGGATATATATGGAAACGTCTACTTTAAACACCCTAAAAATATATTTAAATCCACAATTTCTCCAGAAACCTCTAGTATGACATTTCTTTTGCCCAAAGCTGAACGTTTTCCAAAATATATGAATGTAATATTACCTTTCACCAATAGTTGTTGGGCAGCTATATTCTGCACTCTCCCGATTATTACGTTGTTTTTATAAAGACATTCATAGAACACATGAACGGCACAATGTTGACAGTCGGGAAGACAGATCATGTTAAAGAGAATGGAGACATTTCTATAGGAAAAGATAGCTTTAATAATAAGGATATGGTGCCGGATATATATGGAAACGTCTACTTTAAACACCCTAAAAATATATTTAGATCCACAATTTCTCCAGAAAACTTGGGTTTGATATTTATTTTGACAAAGGCTGAACGTATCCCAAAATATATGAATGTAATATTACCTTTCACCAATAGTTGTTGGGCAGCTATATTCTGCACTCTCCCGATTATTACGTTGTTTTGGAAACTGTTCAGAAAAGACGCGAGCTTAGAAACTGAAACTCTCTTGGAGATTGTTCGTATCTTTGTGAGCGGGGCTACAATTCTACCAGTGGTTACATCAACTCAAAAATGTTTTGTTGTTCTGTGTTTGTGGTTTAGTATCATATTTATAAACGCCTACCAGGGCATCTTGACCAGATACTTGACAAAACCCCATTACTATCCCGATATCGCTACTATGGATATGTTGGTTGAATCAGGACTATTGATTGCTCTCCCATACATTCAGGGGTCTAGTAGCAGCAATGAAGATTTAATAGAGTATTCTGACCCAAATGATGAAATTATAAAAGTAATATTTCAAAGAGCTCGATATGTACCCGATGTGACGAGTGCACTTGACAAGGTTGCCTTTGACAGGACACATGCGTATGTTGACGCTTCCGTAATAACCCAGCTGTACATAGAGCTCAACGACTATTATGAAGAAGGCTATCCTCTAATGCACCTCATGAAGGAATCTCCGTATTCATTTCGTATAGTTTTACACTTCCACTTTGTTTCACCCTATCAAGACAAATTTGATATTTTATTACGAAGAGTATGTGAATCCGGTCTAAATGGAAAATTGCAGACTAATGATAAATACGAAATTATGCTGTCAGTTCGTAATAGAGTAAGGTCTGTATAACTGAAACCACTCGGTATCAGCCATGTTCAGGCGCCTTTCTACATTCTCCTCGGAGGTCTAACACTGAGTTCTATTTCACTGATCTGTGAGTTGTTAGTTGACATTATCGTAAGTTATTTTAATAAAAATACAGTAATTAGTCTAGATTTAATTTAATATCTTTAAATGTACCATAGAGGAAATCTGATTTACTCTTTACGTTAACAGTTTTGTAAATTATTTGTGTTATTTTGCGCACGTAAATATATATAGTATTAATTCTACTTCTACTAATGGTACAGATTGGTTTAATGATAATAAAATAACGTTACTAATAATAAAATGTATATTGATATTTTGAATAGCTTTTACTTGAGTTGGGATTCGAGAAAAATATGATAATTTTTTTTGAATTTAATGTTACTCAATATATTGAAAGCAAATTAATATTCTCTCCCATTTTGGAGTTAGAAAACAAAGTTGAAACAATTAAATATTATATAACACTAATCCTCATTTAATATATTGGTGTTGGCTACCAATTGTATTTCCTACCCTTTCCCCTCACTTCTTGCTAAAAAAAACCTGTCTCAAACTTTGTATCCAAACTCCTAGCTAATCGTGGTTCGTGTTCAATTGTCCCTTCCTTGTTCACCACCCCGAAAAGAAAATAAACCTGTTTATATTTAATTCATACTGTTCAGTAGAAAGCTTAAGTTTAATTATCCCACTTTGTTAAAACTTATAAATTAGGATTATAATTTAATTTGTCGTGGTAGGCACAATACTTCTCAAAGTTAAACTAAGTTTGTATTGTGTGTATATGTTACATTTTTCTAGTGAACCTTTTAGTAAATGGAAAACATTTATTGTAATAATATAATATGGTCGTGTTGTATTTAAAACCTTTTTTATTATTGAATATGTTCCTTAATCGATAGTAAGGAAATTGTTTTTTTTACCACTCATTTTTCTCCAATAAGTTTAAAACTAAAGTTTGCGTTCCTTCAATCTACCGTCCTTAATATATATTTTACCTATTTTGTTTCAATTTTTTTTAAATGATTGTATCATTGTCTTTAAGGCAATCTAATAACCTCCAAATGAGGTTACTAATAAGTATTTGTATCATGTTCGATTATACAGTATTATCACTATAGTACATGTTTTGTAGTTTTGGACTGATTATTATCTTTGAGTGAACAGAACTCATATTATTATGGAAAATTATTGACATTTCCTTGTGCTTCTGTTGCCAATTTTCCCTAAAATATGTCAAATATTTTAACTTTGAACTTTCTTAGTTTCCGAATGATTCTTTTAACCCAGAGAAGTAATGATTATATCATATAAAAACACACCAACGGGGAGTTTCTTTTAAGATGTTTTTTATTATGTTAATACTTTATGATCATAACAATATAGATATAAGTGAAAAAATAAATCCCCTCCATTTTTAGTTCAATTAACAATCCATATAACTCCAAGGTCAGAAAAGATCTTTATAACGGACAGTAAACTTTTAATTATGTATAGCCGTAATTTCTTTTAAATCAATGTCATAGAAAGTTTTGAATAAACTACCTTAAAATATACTTTTAATTCACGTTCTTTGCTCACGAAGTTACCCATAGAAAAATTATAAAAATTTAAAGTGTAATTTTATAGATTTAATTGTAGAATAGTAGCCTATACATATTTTGTGGTTGGAATAGTTGGTTGCTCCAGAACTGTATTAAATACCTCGTCACACGTTTATTACTAAACATCAATCAATATATTCATTATTTTATTAAATTATATTAACGGGTTTAGTAAGATGTGCAAATTTATAAAATAAATAAAAACTGATAATGTAGTCAAAGGTATTAAGGTGCCTGAACATCTTGATGAATTTAAAACGAAATGGCAATACTAGAAATATATATTATTTTCAAGTTTGTTTTACAATAATGTATTCATATGTATGCAATTCAAACTTTCGTGTAATTTAAAGCACCTCCAAGGATTTGTTGTGATTTAGGTGATTTATATAAAAACAAATTGCTCACGATAGATGGAGTTTGTACAATAAAATATTATTGTGTATACAATTTAAACTTTCGTGTGATTTAAATAACCCGCAAGAATTCTGATTTAAGTCTTTTATATAATTTTGATTGTTCACGACATAAAGTTACATCTTCATAAATGGTGATTCAAGTCACTAAATAAAGTTGCTTCTAGACCTTTTTTCTTATAAAAAGGTTAATCAAACTGTTATATTAGCAGTTAAAATATATATTATATAAATATAATAGATATTGCAAGAGTCAAAAACATATATTTGACCTAAATATAGATATAGTATTTCACAATATTTTAAATATTACTAAATAATTATAAATGATGTGATGTTAGATATTATTAATTAATTAAAAGTAATGTGATGTTAGATATTATTAATTAATTAAAAGTGATGTGATGTTAGATATTATTAATTAATTAAACGTGATGTGATGTTAGATATTATTAATTAATTAAAAGTTATGTGATGTTAGATATTATTAATTAATTAAAAGTTATGTGATGTTAGATATTATTAATTAATTAAAAGTGATGTGATGTTAGATATTATTAATTAATTAAAAATGATGTGATGTTTGATGTTATTTTTCTATGATATAACATTTATTACATTGTAGCCCCCTCCAATAGGCTACACCACAGTGGATACCTACAATGTAACATAGACCATTTTAAGTGTAAACGGTATTTATACGTATTCTGACTAATGTAAATGCAGTTTTTACATTCCTATTAAGATTTATATATTCATTACCTTTATTTGCATTTAATCAATACAATTAACCTATATAAGTTTATCAAAACTGTTATAAACACATTTTTACTATGCTATATTCCATTTTATAAATTCATTAATTGTTTTTGTGTTATGAGATTGTTCCACAATTATATAAATTAAATAAACAACGCACTAATTTAAAATAAATGATTGTTTTTCCTTAATGTAAGATATTTCCTATATACACTTTTTTAATGTTTCTAATAAAATATATAATATAGGACATGCCTGAGAATTTGCTATAATGTATATCCCTGCCTTTCAGAACCATATAAATATTTGTGTTAGTATCATTATTTTAAATATAGTAACACGCAATAGTTTTCAATAGTTTTAACAGTATACAATATAACATGACATGCATAGCCTACTTGAGGTATAGCTCCAAAATATTATAATTTTTTTGTATTAACATATTGTGTCTTAAATTATCTTGATTCCTGATTTTGAGAATATGAATTTTTAATAGTTCAAATTAAAATTTGAGCTAGTATAAACAATTCCAGGATAATATTTACAAATAATGATTGTTTTCTCATTCTCGAATTGATATTTAATTTTTTATGACTATATGCCTTACCACCAGTACAGGATGTTACCTAATCAAAAGATTCTTACATATTAATATATTATATTGGAAGATGTACAATTTATTTGTGGACTTGTCAAAAAGTTATACTTAGGTAAAACATCTGTAAGAGGAACCAATTCAATAATCTAGGTCTGACAAATAATAAAATGTTTCATAGACTAAATACGCATCCAAACATCCGGGTTTATATTAAAACGATAGTAATACAGCAGCTAACTTTTCAATTTTTATAATAAGATACTATACCACAGCTAACAAATTGATTTTAAAGAATTTGTTCCTTTTATTTTATTTTTTGAGGTCCTCAAAACTGAACCAATATATTGTGTAGCACGTATTTGTTGTTTTCAATTTTTCATAAATTGTGAGAATTTTAATAATTTGTTAAATGTTCATAATACTGTACCGTAGACCCCGTGCTATCTAGGAGGTTCACGGGCCGTTCACACATTCACGTGTGAGCCACATGCTATTTAGGGGATACTGGGGTATGAATCAAAATACTCACGAATCACCCAAGGTTTTGATCATTAAAAATATAAACACATTCACTGGTATAATTAAACTAACAACTAAACAAGCCACTAAATTAGATAGGTGAGCTGGTAGTCTAGGGGTAAGGTGTCAGACCGATGTGCTGGGGAACAAATTGTGAATGTGTGGAATGCCAGGCCTCCACCGTGGTTCGGATCCCACGTTAAACTGTAGGTCCTCCATTTCATCTCACAATCACCCTACCATTACACATTAGCGTAAGTGTGTATAACCCGAAAAGGGTAGTAAGTCTCGGTGCAAATAATAATAGTAATAATAATAATAATAATAATAATAGTAATAATAATGACACTAGATTAGATAAACATAGTAATAATAATTAAGTATATATGTTACATTTTATGTGTTCTTAGATTATTTAATTAAATTAAATAAGCAAATTACTGTTTGTAAAACACGTTATAATAATTACTATTAAAATATTTAAAAGAGTCCTTAAATGTTTGTCCAGTCAACGAAGACCAAAAAAGGTCGAATAGGGGAAATAATTCGTGTAGTCACAAATTTTTGTACATTGGTAAGGGGGAGTACCATGGACAACATACTAGAAATCCTGACCGGTGGGGGGTGAGCGGGGGGGTAGGGGAGCGTTTAAAGGTCATTCTTACAGGTTATTCTCGTATAACTCAAAAACCGTGGCCTCTAACGGAAAGGTGTTCATGTACAAAATTAAACTACATTAAACTCTCCACAAAAAAGATCCTATTCATTTTTTTTCTCTAGGATGAATTGTTTATGATATGCACGGGATGGAATAATCACGGATTATTAAAAATAGTGTTTTAATAGTATAAAATTAATGTTTAATGTTAAATGAAGTGGGTTCAGACCGAATATTAAATGTCTGTACAACATATAAGTGCAGTNGAGGGCTGAAGCGTGAGGGAAGGCAGGTGGCCACCTAGGTTTTATTGAACTTCAGACATTTGAACATCGGAAAAGCAATGCATTGCGGCAGATTACTGTTCTTGACTGGAATATGCTGAATCCCATTCCAGCCGACATATTTACACCCACCTTGCAAGATATTCTGTGGATGTGTGGTAAGTGGCTCCACTTAGTGCAACCCACCTCAGAAGTGGCAGTCATTCCTGAATGGAAGGGATTTATTTAGTTTGTCAGTAACATAATCAATGGTGAAAGAAGTTTAGTAAAATTCCTGCCATTTATTAATTCACCACCAAGTGACTACAACACTGTGTACACGGCTTTACAATACGCTGCCAACGATAGCCAGCAGAAAGGTGCCGCAATTTGATTTGTTACTTTCGACCAACCGTTGTAAATAAAGTCTCGAAAAATCCAGTTTGGGATAATTTCCGTGAGACTGGGAGGATTTCATACACCCATGTCCTACATGGGGTGCATTTGTCACACAATGGCAGGGTCTGGGCTGAAAGACGTGTTATGTCTAGTTTGTGCTGCAAATTCAGTCGACAAGATCTTAACTGGGCATGCTTTCAGCAAAGCCGTCCGAGGACGTTTTCTTGTTCAAGCTGTTTTATCTCGGATCGGTATTGAAGAAACTAGCGTCTCTGAAGAAGAAAAGAAGCAGATTATCAGCATTTTGAGCAATATGGAAGATCTTACTATACACAAAGTTGAGGGGGATACTTGGTTGGCATCAATTTTAAATAAATTCAAGAGTGAGCTGGATCGTGTCGAGAAGAACGGGCCTACCGCTGCTTTGTGGGTGCAATATTTTAACATGGTTTCATTGATGAAGAAGTTAATAGATTCTGAGCACCATGGTGATTGGAATGGCCACTCAGCTTGGGTTCAGAAAATGATACCATTCTTCCATGCAAGCGGTCATTTTCAATATGAAAAATTTGCCCATCTTTACGTTCAAGACATGCTATCATTGAAAACTAGCCACCCACATGTGTTCAAGGATTTTGCAGATAAGGGTTATTTCACCATAAATCGAACTGCTTCATGTTGGGCAGGGGTTTGGTCAGACATGACCATAGAGCAGACTCTAATGCACTCCATGAAAAGCTCAGGTGGCCTGACGTGAGGAAGAGGAATAACTGATTCGGTTCTAACGAAGTGGGTTGGTGGGTCCCCTGGATCAACCGCCATCTGCTCGTCAATAGAGGAGTTTACTGGAGTAATTTTTCAAGTGGGGAGTAGCATGTTGATTTCCGGGTATCACGGCAAAATAGGGATGGGCAAGACCGGGCAAAGATTTATGAGTGGTTCAATGACCCTCCTCCTTTTCCGAAAATAAATTCACTCATGTCTCTGTCAACAAGGATAATCAGAAACTCAAAAATAAATAGTCACCGAGCCCTAGAAATTGGTACTGCAATCATGCAAAGTTTTGTTGGTTGTAATTTTGGTGACATAAAACAGTCTAAGAAGAATGTGGTGTTGCCATTGGCTAGTATGAGCAATGCCGTAAAAGTGAACGGTGATAAAGTGACTGTAGACCCTTTGACCATTTTCCAAAGAACTGCCATTGCAAAAAAGATTGATAAAGATGTTTCACAGCTTATGGAATATAAATTATCTCCATTCCCGTTGGCTCTCTTTAATGAAGGGGTAGTGAGGAAAGGAAAGAAGTCTTCTCTATACGATGCTTTTCCAGAGGATAATTATGAAACTCATGATCTACGAACGAGCACCAATGTATTAGATGGAGGCTTCCTTCTTAACCGCGTGAAATGGAATATGGGTACCCAAGATTTCTGTACTTTGCAATCAATACATATCCTATGTACTCAAACATTACAGTCAAAACTGTACTAGTTTTCAATGGTTATGGCGACGTCAACAGTACAAAACGAGCAGAGCAGAAGAGAAGGGGCCTCACAAAAACTTCAATTGACATTAATTTTAATGAAAGCATGAATGTCGCTGTTCAACAGGAGCATTTTCTCGCAAACGGGAATAACCAAACCAGACTTATTCAACTACTCAGTGACAAAATGGCAGCGAGGGGAATAGAAACAGTAGTTGCTACAGGGGATGCTGATGACAATATAGTGAGATGTGGGTTAGAGAAAGCTGCCCTACATCCCACTGTCACAATAATAGGGGAAGATGTCGACTTGATTGTTTTACTCATTGCTTTTGCACAGCCAAGGAGTAACGTATACTTTATGAAGCTGGGCAGGGCAGGGTGGAATCAAAATTGTTTTCAACAAACAAACTCCAACAACTTCCTTCTTGCTGAAACCATCCTCCTTCTCCATGCCTTTAGTAGGTGTGACACCACCTCCGCCATTTAAAACAAGAGTAAAGGAGGAATGGTTAAGCTGTTCAGCAAGATTCCTAGGCAAATGAAGACAATATCAGAAATTTTTACTAACCCTCGACACCAACAGACAAAGTCGCACAAGCTAATGAGAAGATGTTTTTAGAAATGTACCAAGTGGGGATGGAACCGAGGGGAGGATGGATCGCTCACCCCTGTAAAAACCAAAGACCCAGTAGCACCTGAAGTGATACTGAACAACATCTATTGCCGATGTTCTACTGGGTGTGGGGGACGATGTAGATGCCGAAAAGCCGGCATTCCATGCTCCATGGTGTGCGGCACGTGCCATGGTACATGTACGAATGGAGCACCGTTACTCGATCTTCAAGATGATGATGATAATGATGCTGATTCAATTGTTTATTTTTGAGATTTACAAATTCAAGATAAGAGGTTTGTTTTTAATAAGTAATGTAGTTGTTCTGTTCTAAGTTCATTTAACATTAATTTTATACCATTAAAACACTATTTTTAATAATCCACGATTTTTCCATCCCCTGCATATCATAAACAAGTCATCCTAGAGAAAAAATGAATAGGATCTTTTTTGTGGATAATTTAATGTAGTTTAATTTTGTACATGAACACCTTTTCGTTAGAGGACACAGTTTTTGAGTTATACGAGAATAACGTGAAAGAATGACTTTAAACGCTCCCCCCCTCCCCCGCTCACCAACCGCCGGTCAGGATTTTTAGTATGTTGTTCATGGTACTCCCCCCCATCACTGTACAAAAATGTGTGACTACACGAATTATTTCCCCTAATTTTACTTTGTTGACTGGACTATTTGCTGAACGAACGGACACGTAAAACGTAACAATGATAAGATATTTTTGGCTATAATTTTACATAAACAGCCTTGAGATTTGGAATTTAGCCGTTGGAAATCCCCGAATAATTATATTTTATTAATGCTGCGTGTTTTAAGGAAGTATTGTTGTAACACCGCCCTTAGTATTCCCAAAAGAATAGGCTGGCGCACAACATAAATTAACCATACAAAAAAGAAAACAATAATTGCAGAGGAGCCGATAGGATAGTAACGAAAAGAAAATAGGCCGACTCTGGTCTATTCACTTTCTGTCTCCATGAACTCACACTTCAATTATTTCAATCTATATATTACGGGTGCAAGCGAAGGATATATCATAAAAGTTTGATAAAAATAAATATTTTAAAGATAACATTCTAGTTTTATTGATGATAAATATTTAACAGTATATGTGTAATATAAAGCTATGACAAAACAAGAGTTGCGGGAACTTTCAGTAACCATGAATTGGTTACAATTCTATGTAAAATATAAATTACTCCAAAAGATAGTAAAAATGTAGTAACAATATAAAACTTTAGGAGCCGTATGGGCTATACTTTTCTAATACTTTGTTCTTGAGAGCATAAAATATTTTCTGCCATGCAGGTAATAACCTTCCTTACGCAACAATAAACTTTCCCTTCCCTATGGGCAATCAGTTACAATCGTTTACTTTGACATCAATATGATATATTTCTGCCACGCAGATTATAACATTTCTCTTACGCAAAAATAACTTTCCCTGCCATATGGGCAATAAGTTACAAGCACTCACATGACAACAATATGATATATTTCTGCCACGCAGATAACCCTTTTCTGCCGTATAGGCAATAAGCGTCTACCCTCTCAAAAGTGATATGTAAAACAGATAGTCGTGACATCACACGCACCCTTATGGGGCTTCATGTCGAAGTAAATAAATATAAGTTTTCAGGTTATAAAGTTTTATAAACTCTGAATATTAACTCGCCAAAAGGAATTTCTATGTACATTTAGCCGAAAAGGAATTTAGTACCTTCCTAAACCATCCTGGACACGATCATGACAAGAGTGCCGTACATTTTGAATTACACCATTATATAATGCTCATACTAGCTCAAAAAGGGGGAAGGGAGGTAAACAAAAACAATGGCCAACACAGAACAATGAAGAGAGGGAGGGGATAGACAGATGCCGGAAAAACACCCTAGGAGCTGGTAGATCATTCCAGGCCACATGTTCCAACATAACATCACAGTCTTGCGCACGCGCACCACAAATTTCCCACCACGCCTCGAGATACAACACTGTTCAGTCTTTCATGATATTTCCTCTTTTAGTTGCCTGGTCAATTTCATAGAGGCATGTTGTTGTTATCTTGTGCGGGGAGGACATAGTGAGTTGATGCAGCTGAACGGGGCCTAGGGTGAGTTTACTTGCTTTACTCTTCGTACGCTTTTGTAGTTTATTTCCAATAAATGCTACATTGTGAATTTGTTAATCAATACTCTATAAAGCATAAAATATGTGATTGAAAACGTGATTTGGTTCACTCTATGTTATGAGTCTTCATTGAATTTTCTAGTGTTATGTTATGTTTAAAAAGCTAAATATATTGTTTACACATACTTCCGTATTTTTATTAAATTAAATTCCTATTAGGATAAGTTAAATAACATTTTGAAGGTGTACTAATTTATCAAATCATTCTATTTAATCATTCATTCAAATATAGAAAAATATTTCAGATGAATTATTGGATTAAAGTGGTTAAATAAAGATTGGTTTGTAAAACTACATGATAGAAGTTTCTGGAGAATAGTGGAACAATTATTCAGGGAAACAGTGCTTGGTAACCCAAGAACAACATTTATATTAACAAAAAGTTAAACGGAATATAAGAAGAAATGCATTTAAAGAAGAATGCTGTAAATGGTGGTATGAATATACAATTTTAAATGTCAAATTTATTTATTTAAAACATCATGAAAACCAGACAAACCTTTCCTCGCAAAATATCAAAACCACTGCATTATATTTAAATAAGGTTTATTACGATGGGTTCATCTTGGTTACTTCATAAATGTTGATGTAAAGTCGATGCGAAAATATATTTTGGTAAAAATTACGTGATATTAATGGAAACATAATGACAATATCGGAAAGTGGAGCTGTGTATCGTTTAAAGTCAGGATAGTTAATGATACATAAAAAAAAAGAACGACGGTAGTTGTAAGGTGGAAACCATAAACCCGATGTTAAATACGTTCCCGATGGAGAAACTAATAAGGACTTTAATGATGTAATACCAAATTACCAAATTTTTTTTTAGATCGAAAAGGCATTATAAGACAAGATATATCGAATCTATCATTTCATTCTTATCGTTTTGTTTGAAAAATGTTGTGCCAAAGGAATAAAGTATTCCTAAATATATGAAAGTTGCTTAACAATTCGGCCCGAGTACTTGTATAGTGATTTCTTCCATTTTACCAGAAATTACTGGGGGTATTATTCAGAAAAGACAGTTCTTTGAATATAGACACTATCTTAAAGATAGCTAATATATTAGTGAATGGGGAAATATTAATCTTCCAGTAGTTTGCTTGACCAAAAATCTTTTACATATTTTATATGTTTATAAGTTTGGCTTTTTACTAAGCGCAGATAAGATACGTTTATCTAGTTACTTGTGTACGCCATTATACTTTCCCGATATAGATAATTTGAAGCCGATGTAATTAACAAAGCAATTGGTATCCTTGCTTACCTTTAATGATTCAATCACCATTATATTATTATTATTATTTAACACCGCGTCTTACTACCCGTTCGGGTTATACGCTTTAAGTATTAATTACACTAATGTATTAGGAAGGTTGAATTAGAGGAAGTGAACACGCATTTACGTGGAGGGAGAATGGAAAACCATTTAGGAACCAACCCCCCCTCCC
>CABFVX010003898.1:0-54960 GCA_902151425.1 Timema shepardi | reverse complement strand
GGAAATGGATAAGCAGACGCTTACGTCAAGATTAAGTAACAAGTTTAAGAGAAAAATTTAATCATGGAAAATATATGTTTTTTTTCTAAAAAATTCAGAATTTCTTATAAAAACTGAACAATACTTTGTACTGAAGCATTAGTAACAAGCAGAACACGTTTGGACATGTGATTCACTCGAACTCCACCCCCTAAGCTTGATTCAGTCGCTCGCCGAAAAATAGAAATCAGAATCTGCGCAGTAATTCACACACTTTAAGTTGACCCGTGATGCTTTGCAACGCTAACTTAAGACATCCGATTATCAACATATGTTATTTTTAAGTGAGTAAATATGTATTCTAGACCATTCTCCCAATAGATTTTTTCAAATTATAACGCTGTGTCGTGGCACAATCCAATACATCGATACACACGCTTTACATTAACGGGTTATTTCAAGTCTCCTCAGAACAACCAACGAAACTGTCTGCTCGCTTCTATCCCTACAGCGCATGCGCACTGATTAGAGATGGTTGGTTCTGGGATATTATTGGTTCTCCTGTGTCGAACATTTCAGGCAGAGCGGACAAAGTAGAGAATATTTGAACTTCAGCAGTACAGCTCACGCCGATTAGGTGGAAATCTTGTTATTGGCTTGGACTGGCGTCACGTGACCACTTTTATGTTCTGCGCTAGTTTTTTCTGTGAACATGTGAATCCACCCTTAACTGGTTGCCTCCAGCAGAAGAAAATAAAATGCCTATCGTTGTACTGGCAGGATGACAAGCTATTAGCACCAGCTGCAAGATGCACGTACTTCTGGAATGCTAGTAGCCAGATACTCGCATGCTTAGGGCGATATAGGGCCATACATATCTGCGGGATTAGATTTCAAAAATACTACTTAGTGTGTGGTTTCAGGGAACGCGAGAAAAGACTAATGTGTGTCATTAGCATGACGACTAATAATACAGTGTATATAGGATGTAATAAACTAATAAACTTTTTATATAAATTAATAGTCAAATGTAACAGTGAAATAAAATAAATATCTCTTGATAAAGAATCTTCCCCAGCAAAGGTTCTTCAAATTGGGAAAATACAAGTATTAATATATTCAATAAAGTTTTTAAATATTGCGTCTAAAGGGACGATTTCGAAATTCTCAATGCTTTTTACTGATTGATTTGACCACCGTCATTGGAATACTCCTTAAGATAAAGTTTAATTCTGGATCCCTTGAATAATAGTTTAAAAAAAATTATTTTATTGGTAAGCTTCAAATATAGTGATGTAACATCCCAATTCTTGTTGAAAAGTTTTTCCAAAATTAATTTTGGTATTAATCGCTGAGGTGATGATTATATTAAATTATAAATCTTTATTTAAAAAAATACCCACTAAACACTAACGTGTACCTAAGAAAAAGTTACTAATAAAACATGCTTGGACATGCCATCCATTCGCACGGCCACTTAACACAACCCCAGTTCTATTTCAGACCAATCTTTCCACATCTAATACAAGACTCATCAGCTGTAGCTTGATTTGTAAAGTATTTTACGAGTTCAAACGAGAATCATAATGGCCGACGTGACATGAAGTAGATAGAAATGGACTACTTGCAGAGTGGGGTAGACGAAGAATATGACAACACACGAATACATCATCCAATCTCGTTCTTTTTTTGAATTTTAAAAAAACCCACAAGGAAAAAAAAATTAAACGAGTTTGTTTACAATCAATGATCATGTATCAAAATGTCAGATATAAAATGTTGCTGCCATTTAGATATATATTCTGATCAAGATTATTAATTGGGGAAGGCGAGAATTTGAAGAAAGAAGTGGGAGAGGCGGGAACTGTAATAAAGAAGTGAGAGAGGCGGGAATTGGAAGATAAAAGTTGGACTGACATCTTGGAAATGAAATGAGGATGACACACATTTTCAGTGGCACGAAAAAATAATAATTGTAAGTTCAGCAGCTAACTACTAAAATAATCTTTCAAGTGTTCGTCAAAATGACTACCAGAGATGCAATGACAACTTTAGATCTTTAGTGATGATTCTTGGACCTTTAGTGAGCTATGGACCAACATAAAGTTTTGACGACGATGACCTCCCAGTACATCTTTTGACGCCATTTTTAAAAACTTTATTGAAAACACTAAAAATTTTCTTCTTTTCCCAATTTGAAAAAATTATGCTCAAGAATATTCACTATCAAGAGCATATTTTTTTTTTATTTCATTGTTAAATTTGACTTAATTTATATTTATATAAAAACGTTTATTAGTTTATTTCATTGTAGATACAGGGATACGATTAGTCATTATGTCAATGACACACCATTTCATTTATTGAAAATATGGTTTTTAGTTACAGTATATTGATCAATATTGATTTATAAAATCTTTTAAAGTAATGTATATTTTTCCTCCAAAAATATTTTTTTTTTATCTCAACAATGACTCTGGAAATAATCTGGCCAGAGCCATTCCTTCAACACGAATACAATGATTTGTCTTCTAAATATCATATACTTTAACTATTAACCTCATAAATGGAATCTATTTATTATGTGTTCCAAGAAAAAATAATATATAATTTAACTATATGTGTTATTATTAATGTAATCACTATTTACCAATACTAGACTCAGGAGTGTTTAAATTATGTATTGCATTTCTCGGGTAGCTCTAAGAACCATACCATTAATATTCTAACGAAAATTCCTCATTTTCATCTAAATTTAAATAATTATACAATATCCCATACGAATAACGGGAATTCAGGTAATTGAGGATAAAAGATAAATATATTATCTCTAAAAAAAGTAATTTTATATTATGTATAATCATTTATACTGAAAGGGGCTTCAAGTAAAATACTTGTTTAAAAAAAATAATAATGAACTATATTTTGAACTATTTAATAATTTTTTTCTTCCTGTAATATATGTACTGTGGTATAATTTAGTGATGTTTAAGTTTTTTACTCTATTTGTAAGGAAGCTGAGTCTAAAATAATTTACTTTATATAACCGTGAACTTACATCTAATAACAATTTTCTAGGTTCATGAATAATGATTATTGTATTAAGAACACTAATCACAAAATGAGGAAACTATCAAAAATTTGATATAATATTGGTTTTATTCATAAAAAATATAATATGTTTAAATTTTCTTTATACAATTCACCTTTCAAGAAATTTTATGTGATATAATAAATGTTATTTAATCTTATATTTAATAAATTTTAAAGCTTCACAATATATTTAAATACACATAAAATTATTCAATATTTAATATATTACATATTTCCCATAAATTAGTTTCATTACTTAAGAGTAGGAATCAATTTATGTCGAAAATCATCGTATGACGAAATATTATACATCCCTCTAGTGATAAATAATTTAAATACTACTAGTAAATCTAAGATTCTTAACAACACATTAATCTAATTCATATTGACTCAATATTTTTTAATGTTGATATAAAGAAATTAATCTTAGATGTGTGTTTACGCAAATCCAACAATATTTTAAGTGATTAGATTAAAATTATTTCAAAATAAATTAATCTTAGATGTGTGTTTACGCAAATCCAACAATATTTTAAGTGATTAGATTTAAATTATTTCAAATCCTATTATATTGTTATTGTAATAAATAGTAGCTAAAGTGAGTAGCATACATTATATAATATTACTACAAAGGATCATAATTCCAATACAACTTGTTGATAATACAAAATTTAACATCAAACACTTAGCATTTCAAAATATGTTTAGTGAATTGATTTGGTAATAGTTACCTAAAATGTTATTAATAAATCAGCTGTTGGCTTACACTTATAATTAGATAAATAGAGGATTACTTAAAAACAGGATATTTTGAACATAACACTCAAATTATTTCTGTTTATTAAAATAAATACTTCTGGTTCTATTTAATACAAATTACTCGCTAACGTATCATTCAATTTGTTAGTAAAAAGAGGTGCTAAACAAAAAAATTTATAAATGAAAGAATAACTTACGTTTTTCTCTGCGTTCCCATGAAAAGATCTAATATGTAAGTATTTTGTTCATAACATGAAATGAAAAGACCAATGTGTTTATATTTCAAGTAATGTGTTTTGTAAAATTAAATTTATTTTATTTTTCTCAATTTATTGGCTGGTGGGGAAATAGGCATAATAAATTAAATGCCCTTCTAATAGAAACCATATTAATATTAGTTTAAGTATTAATATAAGTTAATTGTAGATATAATAAAATATTAAAATAAACTATTTTGAGATATTTATTATTTTATAATTTCATAAAAAATATTTCAATTTTTTTTATCACCACTTATTAATAACCTTTCAAATAACTAGGGAATGTTATATATAAAATAAGTGTAATAAAAATATAAGTTGAAAGATAATGGGCAATCATTTTGGAAAAATAACCCTAAATTCCCCTGAAAGGAGATACAGCTCATCCTCCTCTTTAAATATTAACCTTTATATATGATTGAGGTGAGAATTTTTCCAATTTATTTAACATATTTTACGAAAACGTAGTTTTTTAATCGGAAATTGGTTTGTGTGTGTGTGATAGAGAGAGAGAGAGAGAGAGAGAGAGAGTGTGTGTGTGTATGTATGTATGTGTTTATATATGTGTTTGGAGAGAATATTAAAGTTTATATAATAAAATACACACACGAAATTTAAAAATTCCTCCCTCCTTGCGCACTATTTCATATTAATTTTAGAAGGATTAACTCAGTTGTGTAGAAAGCTCAAGAAAATGTAGCTTATGTGTTTTTCTTAAGTTTTTAGATAAAAAGTTTTAGTTAAAATAAATAGATAATTTCTCAGGGAAAAAAAATTCTTCGCTCTATGAATTACAAATTTCTTGAAAATTTATCAAGTATATTCTTGAGTATAATTTTATTCTCATTATAAAAAGTTTCTCACGTAATGCCGCTATGTTTATGCTAAATATTCCAAAACTGCTAGAGTCACCATGTGAAGAAAATCAAATACTATATTTGTACTGAAAATTTTATTCATTTATTTTGGTAAATAAAAGTTTCGATATAAAAAATGCAAAAACAATGGCATTTTTTCCTCGTTCTCTAGAACTGACTTCTCAACTATTATCCCCTCAAAGATACACAAGGTCATATCTTGAGCAATCTTGTTAGATTAGAGATTTAAAAAAGGATACCTGCTTATGATTCAAATTTCAGATCAAATTAATACTTCGTCCAGATCTCTGGACCTAATTCATATGATAACCATAGAATTTTATAGTAGAAAAGTGTATATTATCAAATTTTTTACAGATAAAATAGTACAGCCTAAGGACTTTGTGTATTTTGTTTGGTTAACATATTTTTATTAGTACACGCTACAATCATTACTTTTTTTAATAAAAATAATCCATCGGCAAATAAGAAAATCTACCGTTACAATGTTTGACATATATTTTGGTCCAATAATTGAAGAAGAGATTGTAAATGCTGTTCCAAAATAGTATATTTTCAGTTCAACCAAGGGTGATAGTCACTATACAACTACAAAATTAATACTATAGTGGAATACACTGTAGAATCAAACTCTGCATAAATATCTATTGTTTCTCTCATTTTTTAGTTATTACACTATAAGACCATGATTAATACAATTTAAAAACTCCTTAACTAAAAGATGAATAATGTGTTTTAGGGTGTATAAACTAGAGATAATTTAACATTTGTTGTTCGTTTGTTGGGAAATAATATTAAAGCAGAAATTGATGTCTATAAATGGGATAAGCCGATTCATTTCTAGACCATATTTCAAATAAATCACGATCTAAATACATTATAAAAAGTCTTCTTTTTTAATGAATGATTTTCCATCTAGAAACAAGAACGGACAGTTATCAAATAAGTTGGCTACATTAAAATGTAATTAAGGATTTAAAGTTTCTATTTTAGGTCGTAAACAATAAAGGGGTAGTGAATGAACAGGCAGTTGCAAACTGAAAGCAACCTGAGATCCAAAGAGTTTTGAGTGCAAAAGGCAGGTGGCTAGAATACTACAGTGAAGGGAGACACACAAACGAAAAGTGGAATAGATAGAATATATTACACACATGTGTTTGGTCATCTCATACCAAATTTGGACAGAAATGAGTTTCACTATCAAAATTTTAAGTGATATTTAAAGCAAAATATGATTGTCATATTTTTCTTGAATTTCTAATTAAGTAAGGTTTCATGAAATTACTTAAAATATAAATGGTATTATTATTATTATTATTATTAATATTACAGTAATCCATATTAACATTAAGTTTGGGTAAAATAATTTGATTATTTTATATTAATAATTTTAGCTCCAATAATTTATGAACTTGTCTATATGATAAGTAAATTATATTTATCTTCTAGTACAGTAGTAAGATTAACAAGCATTCAACACAATTACTGTATTTTTATTAAAATATCTTACGAGAATGTCAACTAACAACTCACAGATCAGTGAAATGGAACCGAGTGCTAGACCTCCGAGGAGAATGTAGAAACAAGTCTGAACATGGCTGATACCGAGTGGTTTCAGTTCTACTGACTTTACTCTGTTATGAACTGACAGCATAATTTCGTATTTATCATCATTATGCCACTTTCCACCGAGACCAGAATCACGTATTCTTCGAATAACAGTATCAAATTTGTCTTGATAGGGTGAAACAAAGGGGAAGTGGAAAATCAGGCGAAAAGAATACGGAGATTCTTTCATGACGTGCATTAGAGGATAACCTTCTTCATAATATTCGTTGAGCTCTATGTACAGCTGGGTTATTACGGAACCATCAACAAACGCATGTGTCTTATTAAAGGCAACCGTGTTAAGTGCACTTTTCACATCAGGTACTAAATTAGCTCGTTGAAAAAGTGCTTTTACAATTTTATCATTTGGGTCAGAATACTCCAATAAACCATCAATACTGTCACTAGCGCCCTGCATGTTAGGAATAGCAATCGATAGTCCTGATTCAAACAACTGATCCATAGTATCGATATCATGATAGTAATGGGGTGTAGTCAAATAGCTGGTCAAACTTCCCTGATATGCATTTAGTACTATCAAGCTAAACCACAAACACAAAACTACAAAGCATTTTTGAGTTGATGAAACCACTGGTAGAATTGTAGCCCCGCTCACAAAGAGACGAACAGTCTCCAAGAGAGTTTCAGTTTCGAGGGTCGAATCTTTTCTGAACAGTTTCCAAAACAACGTAATAATCGGGAGAGTGCAGAATATAGCTGCCCAACAACTATTGGTGAAAGGTAATATTACATTCATATAGTTTGGAACACGTTCAGCCTTTGGTACGAGGAATGATAGACTAGTAGTCTCTGGGGAGATTGTGGATGTAAATATATTTTTCACATGTTTAAAGAAGGCACTTCCAAATATATCCGGAACTGTATCTTTATTATTAAAGTTATATTCTCCACTAGAAATGTCTCCATTCTCTTTAACATGATCTGTCTTCCTGACTGTTAACATTGTTCCGTTCATGTGTTCTATGAACGTATTTATATACATGTATGGAGATTTTATGCATCCTGCTTTTAAACCATAAATAAATCTATCACTACTGACTTTTATATCGTAACCACAAATATCATCAAGTTTGTTTAAAAATATATTTTTATTCTTATTCAAACTTTTTGAAATATTAAAAAATGATCCATTGTTAATAAATTGGTTGAAAAATAATGCCGTTGTTTCAGTGACATTTGAAAATAAATGTATATTTTTTGTAAATTTTGGTACAGCAATTATTAGTATATTTAAAATATGATATTCGTCCCATAGCTTACGACATTCTTCTTTAAGTGTAATTATCTCATCACTATCATGGGATGTAATTATTAATATAAATTGTGTTCTCGCATGAACAAGGAATGTCTCTTTAAACTTCTCTAATCTTATCCAAAAAATTTGATTATAATGTTCCACAAACCAAAATAATACTTTTGGTATCTCTAATTTACCACTTAAAATCACCTTTTCTTCAAACATTTCCCTCATTTCCATAATATTAAGCTCATTTATATTTAAGGTAATTGTAGGGAAACAATCCATTTGCTTGAATAATTCATTTGAAATAAGAAGGAAGTTTTCTTGAAAGTTTTCTTGAAAGACCACTGCTGCTAATGGTCTAGACCAACTTCCTCGAATCATTTCACTGATGTGGTGAAATATTTCTGATAAGTTGTTACCAGTATTAAAATATTCATTAGGTTCTTGTAATCTGGTTTCAATGACACCGACATAGAATATCAGAAAAATATTAGCTATCACTATCATTGTAAATAAGTCTTTATTTTTTTCACACACAAAAGTATAATAATACTATTTCATATTTTCACATATGATTTATTAACACTGTATAATCCACAATATTTTAAATTAAATATAAATAACTACTATACTATTTGCGAAAATCTGTAAATAATTAACATATTATGAGATTTATAATTCAAATAATAGTCAGCACCACAGTTTCCTTATTGACTCCTTCTCACTAACTGAGTTTATATATTTGACTCACCTTTGACATAAAGTTTAATGCACTGTTTATCTAAAGCAAATCACAGCAAATGAATAAACCAAATATCGTGAAAGCTATATTCAATTTATATCATGACCTGTTATAATAGTATACACATACAGTTCAGTGCACGCACATTTATTTAATTTTATTGATCGTTTCAAAACGAAACATGTAAAACCTTTTTCAATGATCTAATCATCCCTTATATTCTTACATCCCTCAGATATGATCTTGTATAGTGGTTAATGGATTTTGGGCATTCAGAGGCGAACTAACAGGCTCCGATCCACCCAGAACTACAAATATAACGGACCTAAACGATGTTTTAACAAAACTAATGTTGAAAAAAATCAGTAAGATAGTGTTTGTGTCGCTGAGGTAAAGGTGAAAGTGGATGCTAATGGCCCGTCTAGTTGAGAACCATAAACCTACCTTCGTCAGCTAGTTAGCAGGTAAACAGTCTTCTCTGGAGATTATGAATAAAAACTTTAAGTCACGGACAAAACTATTATTATTATCATCATCATCATTGCGTCTTACTACCCATCCGCACTTACACTATTGTGAAATAATAGGGTGATCGTAAGATAAAATGGAGGACCTAATGTTTAACGTGGGATCTGAGCCACGGTGGAGGCCTAGAATCCCACACAATCACAAGTTGTTATTAATAAATGTCTTGTCAGAGGTCTTCATTGAAAAAAGAGCCAAACGAAAATGGTTTATAAACAACATCGATATACAAAAAGTGGGCTGGTTTTCATTATTAACATAGTGTTGATGTCTATCATTTATCAGCATATTTTTAAGCTTACTCACTGCAACTTAACGTTTATATTGAATAAATCCATAATAATTATTAATAACTAGTTTTTCTTTACATCCATGACTGTTCCAACATATGGCCTTTGCCATTTTTTATTCAATATATTTAATTTTACAACAGGCTTACTAAACTTATAGCTTATGCTTTAATAAGCTAACCTAAGACTAGGACAAACACAACATCAAATCCATGACCGTAAAATTTCCAATGTGAAACTGTAAACGCATATTTTTATCAATAATAAATATTCTGCCTTAACCGGAATTGACCCTGGGACCGTTTCCTCACTAAGCAGACACGCTACTGAATGAGTAAGGGTGGTGGATATTTAGAAGTAAATTGATAACATTATTTTAGTTTGAGAAGTTTCAACAGACTAAATCTATTCGGTGTACTAACTAACTCATTCACTCATGTGAGCATGCATTGATAATGTTATTCGGTAATTAAATAAAAGTGATTGATAAAATTTAATATGGATCACACACTAATATGATTGTTGTTTTGCCTAGTTACCGTCTAAACGTTTAACTATGGACCAATACAGAAGAAAAAAATAACACAGTTATTATTCAGTCATTTGAAAATCATTGACCCGCAATGGTGTAGAGATAATTTATATGTGTTTCCTAAAATTTTATTAAATAATTTCACATATATATGTATATACTTGGCAAATGATAGATAGGTTAGTATATTAAAACTAAATATAATGATTGTTAAAGTATTAATTAAATCAATTATGAAGCAGATAGTTAATTAGGTATATCTAACAGTGTAAAAATAAAACGATAATTAAAATTAAAATGATGATACTTTTATTACATTTGTACGTAAACATCCTTGTAGAAACCAGAATATGATGTCCCATTTGAACATTTAAATTACCGTAATGACTTATCAAAATGTATTTACTATATTGTTGAAATTATTCAAGAAAGCGGGACTAGTCCTCAGGCTGCAGCCATTCTTCAAGAAAACTGTATTTCAATCATTACAATTGAATTTTTGGACTTTTCCTCACTAAGCAGACACGCTACTGAATGAGTAAGGGTGGTGGATATTTAGAAGTAAATTGATAACATTATTTTAGTTTGAGAAGTTTCAACAGACTAAATCTATTCGGTGTACTAACTAACTCATTCACTCATGTGAGCATGCATTGATAATGTTATTCGGTAATTAAATAAAAGTGATTGATAAAATTTAATATGGATCACACACTAATATGATTGTTGTTTTGCCTAGTTACCGTCTAAACGTTTAACTATGGACCAATACAGAAGAAAAAAATAACACAGTTATTATTCAGTCATTTGAAAATCATTGACCCGCAATGGTGTAGAGATAATTTATATGTGTTTCCTAAAATTTTATTAAATAATTTCACATATATATGTATATACTTGGCAAATGATAGATAGGTTAGTATATTAAAACTAAATATAATGATTGTTAAAGTATTAATTAAATCAATTATGAAGCAGATAGTTAATTAGGTATATCTAACAGTGTAAAAATAAAACGATAATTAAAATTAAAATGATGATACTTTTATTACATTTGTACGTAAACATCCTTGTAGAAACCAGAATATGATGTCCCATTTGAACATTTAAATTACCGTAATGACTTATCAAAATGTATTTACTATATTGTTGAAATTATTCAAGAAAGCGGGACTAGTCCTCAGGCTGCAGCCATTCTTCAAGAAAACTGTATTTCAATCATTACAATTGAATTTTTGGACCAAACCAAATTATTATCCCTTGTAGGTCATTAAATATGTAATGTACCAATATACCAATATTATGTTAAAAAAATAAATATTTGAATTGCAACTTATTTTAAGTTGTGAAATATAAATAAAAATGGTATTAAATTTTAAGACAAACTCAATTATATTTATGTGTTATAAATAAAGGTGTTAGAAGATTTAGCTATTTGTGGTTTAGAAACAGAATAGCTTAAACCAGCAAACACATATAAATATATAATATATAAACAGAACAATGTTATTTAATCAGAAACACCATATTAAATCAAATGGTGTAATTTATAATGATAAAAAATATATTTGACAATAAATATATAATGCCGGATAAATTTGGAAACGTCCTCTTTAAACATCAGAAAAATACTTTTATATCCATTCTTCTTCTTTTTCTTCTCAGAGAAAAACAATCTTACATATCTTGCACCAAAGGCTGAACGTATCCCAAGATATATGAATGTAATATTACCTTACACCAATAGTTGTTGGGCAGCTATATTCTGCACTCTCCCGATTATTATGTTGTTTGGGAAACTGTTCGGAAAAGATGCGACCCTCGAAACTGAAACACTCTTGGAGACTGTTCGTCTCTTTGTGAGCGGGGCTACAATTCTACCAGTGGTTTCATCAACTAAAAATGTTTTGATGTTCTTTGTTTGTGGTTTAGTATCAAATTAAGAAACGCCTATGAGGACATTTTGACCAGAAAGAGCTCGTTTTGTACCTGATGTAAGAAGTGACCTTGACAAGGATGCCTTAAATAGGACACATATGTTTGCTGATGGTTCAATAGTAATCCAGCTATATATAGAGCTATATTACTATTATGATTAAGGCTATAATCAGAGGCAGGTTTTTATGGTGAATATTTTAAAATAAATTCTCATTAATTTTTCAAAATGGTGGTGTTTTGTGTTGAAAATTTCAATCGTTCTCCCCATGGTGAAATTAATAGTTGCTTAATATTATGTTAATAAAATAAATATTTGAAGTGAAACTTATTTTAAGTTGTGAAGTATAAATAAAAATGGTATTAAATTTTTAGACAAACTCAATTATATTTATGTGTTATAAATAAATGTGTTAGAAGATTTAGCTATTTGTGGTTTAGAAACAGAATAGCTTAAACCAGCAAACACATATATAAAACTTTATATAATATATAAACAGAACAATGTTATTTAATCAGAAACACCATATTTTGCCTAATTACCGTCTAAAAGTTTAACTATGGATCAATACAGGAGAAAAAAATAACACAGTTATTATTAAGTCAGTTGAAAATCATTGACCCCCAATGGTGTAGAGATAGTTAATATGTGTTTCATAAAATGTTATTAAATACTTTCACATATATATGTATATACTTCGCAAATGGTAGATCGGTTATTAGATTATAACTAAATATAAAGATTGTTAAAGTATTAATTAAATCAGTTATGAAACAGATAGTTAATTAGTTATATCTCACAGTGTAAAAATAAATCTACACTTAAAATTAAAATTATAATAATTTTATTACGATTGTACGTCAACATCCTTCTAAAACCAGAATGTGATGTCCATTTGAACATTTAATTTACCGTAATAACTTATCAAAATGTATTCACTGCATTATTGAAATTATTCAAAAAAGCGGGACTTGTCCTCAAGCTGCAGACATTCTTCAAGAAAAATTTCTTTCAATTATTACAATTGAATTTTTGGGCTGAACCAAATTATTATCACTTCTAGGTCATTAAATATGTAATGTACCAATATTATGTTAATAAAATAAATATTTGAAGTGAAACTTATTTTAAGTTGTGAAGTATAAATAAAAATGGTATTAAATTTTTAGACAAATTCAATTATATTTATGTGTTATATATAAATGTGTTAGAAGATTTAGCTATTTGTGGTTTAGAAACAGAATAACTTAAGCAAACAAATATATAAAACTTTATATGATATATAAACAGAACGATGTTATTTAATTGGAAACACCTCATCACAACAAATGGTGTAATTTATAATGTTAGAAATATATATTCGACAATAAATATATAATGCCGGATAAATTTGGAAACGTCCTCTTTAAACATCCGAAAAATACTTTTACATCCAAACTTCTTCTTCCTCTTCTTCTTCTTCTTTTTCTTCTTCTTCTTCTCAGGGAAAAACAATCTTACATATCTTGAACCAAAGGCTGAACGTATCACAAGATATATGAATGTAATATTACCTTTCACCAATAGTTGTTGGGCAGCTATATTCTGCACTCTCCCGATTATTACGTTGTTTGGGAAACTGTTCGGAAAGGATGCAGCCTTTGAAACTGAAACACTCTTGGAGACTGTTCGTCTCTTTGTGAGTGGGGCGACCGTTTTACCAGTGGTTTCATCAACTCAAAAATTGTTTGTTGTTCTGCGATTGTGGTTTAGTATCAAATTTAGAAACGCTTATCTGGCCATATTGACCAGAGACAGCTGGTTTTGTAACTGATGTGAGAAGTGACCTTGACAAGGTTGCCTTAAATAGGACACATATGTTTGCTGATGGTTCAATAGTAATCCAGATATATATAGAGCTCATAGACTATTACGAAGAAGGCTACCCTCTATTCAACAAAATGTAGAAATCTCCGTATTTATTTGATCTAGTTTTACACTTCCTCTTTGTTCCAACTTACCAACACAAACTAGATACCACAATGAGAAGGTTAAGTGAAGCTGGTATCAATCTAAGATGGCATAGTGATGATACATACGAAATAATACTGTCAATTCGTATTAGGGCTAAGTTAGTAGAGCTTAAACCATTATGTATCAGCAAAGTCCAGACTTATATCTACATTCTGCTCTGAGGTCTAGTACTAAGTTCTATTTCATTGATCTGCGAGTTGTTAGTTGACATTCTAGTGAGATATTTTATCAGAAAACAGTACTCATGTTAAATGTAAATTGAACTATATTACTGTGCTATAAGACCAATAAAATGTATAAGTGGAATTGTAATTGATTTATTTGTATATTTTAAGCCTTCACAAGATCATGGCTAGAAATGTTGCAGCTCAAGAGGTATATTTAATATCTAATTGAAAATGTATGATTAAAAATCAATATATCACTAGTTTTATTATATGAGATTAACATGTTTAATAAACTGTATAAATTTATATTATAAGTTATTTATTCCAAAGTATTCAGGTGATTTAAAATTTTGAGAAAATTAACAGCAAATGGATTTAAAAGAGGGAAAATTTTATCATATTTATTTATAATTAAATATATATATGTATATAAAACTAAAACTTTCATGTAATTTAAAGCACATACAATATAAATAATTTTGTTTGTGATAGATTATGCAATTTCCGGGAATGAACTTTAAGGGCTTAAGAAAATAGTTGTTTATTTTATATTTTTCCTAATAAATTCCATTAAATGCCAATGGCATAGAGTAATTAAGTATAATGAAGTCTCTAAATGTTTATGTTGTTTTTCCCTGAAGTTATTAAGAGTAGTGTTTGTACAACAATTATCTATATCCATTTTAGAATCAATAATCAATATTTACATTTTTTATTTGTCAAAATTTATAAATATGGAATTTAATAACAATGTGATGGCATGCAGATTTCCAAATCTAATAAAATGACGAAAATTTTAAACGGAAGTCAACATTTTAATACGAAGAGTTATCTTTGTGGACCCCATTTTGATCTTTTTTATTGGTCCAAACATACAAATGAGGAAATTAATTATTTAAAAATAAAATTATGAAATTTAAAAACCTGACTCAAGAAATCTTACATAAGTATAGTGCAATTTAAGCTTGGGTTTGCTTTCGTATATTATTTTGTTTAACATTTATTACGAGTTTTGAGTAAATATCACCATTTTTAAACAAGAAAGAAAGAAAGTCCATGTGGAGTCTCGTCTCATATATTTTAAGTAGTAGGTGACCTGGTGGTCTAGGGGTAAGATATCAGACTTCTCTGATGGCGGCCGGGGTTCAATCCTAGGTCCCGGCATAGATATATCTGATTACAAAACCCTTCTTTCACCTCTGACAAGACATCTTGTGAATGTGGGTAATGCCAATCCTCCGCCGTGGTTCGGATTCCACGTTAAACTCTAGGTCCTCCATTTCATCTCACAATCACCCTACCATAACACATTATAGCGTAAGTGTTTATACCCGAGTGGATATTAAGACGTGGTGCCTATAATAATATTTTAAGCAAGGCTGGTATCAAAATAAATAATAAATATATCAACATTTTCAATTTGAACTAAAAACAGCATCTTTTTAGTTTAGAAATAAATTTTATTTCTACAAAATTATTATTCTACGTAGTATCAGAGTAAGTGTGGCTATTTTTTTTATAAAAGTTAATATTTAGTATATATCAAATCTTCCTTTAAATAATATTTATTTTAACGGGGCTTAGTGAAATATTTCTTAGATGATTGGATGGTGAGTGATTAGTAAGTGTTAGATAGACTTAGAATCAGCATTCACGTAAATAACAGACGCACGAGGATATTTCATATCGAGATGTTGGCAATGTTAAATGTAATGCGTCATAGTGACGTTTCATTATATAGAATTAACCTACTTTAAAAATAAAAGTTGATGAAATATAAGTTCGTGAAACACGCCAATTTATGTACAGTTTTTTCCGGACCAATGAAATATAGATGAGAAGAGAAATGAGCTTATCTCTGACAATAATAATGTATTTTGTATCGTGTTTTCTAGTGTTTGGTCTGTCCTTGAAAAATAAACAACGTAGTATAATAACAACTGGAACAACAATTATGTATATAAAAGTCAACTAATATAGCGTGTTATTTAGAAATAAAGCAGTATTGATCGTTTGGAAGAAAATAAAGTAGAGATAAAAAGGTATTGCGATAAAGTAAATTGACGTTAAAGAGACCTGATAAAATTATACAATATATAATATAAATAATTTGTCTACTTATGTTACTTTTCTTATAATAGGTGTGCCTTGTTCATTCGGATAAAGGGGATACAGGGAAAAAACGGCTTTTCCTGAAATCAAAAATATCAATCTACAAAAAATAATTCTTTTAACTGAAAAACTGTGGAAAATGTAATTTCTCAAAAAAAATCAAACCACTTCGTTGGCGGTATGGTCTAAGGTATCACTTTCTCATTAGACTAGACTTTCGAAGACGGTGAGATCCATGCTCAAATATTTGTAAGATTTAGAGATAGTGATATTTTAAAAAATAGGTTCCAATTTCCCTCCAGGCAAATGCGGATACACTTCCTCTAAATATAACCTTGGCATTTTTTTATCAATCGCGTAATTAGGTCTAGTACATATTCTTTATATCCATATATATATGTGTGTGTGTGTGTGTGTGTGTGTAATTGAGATAAATTTATGTAAATGAAATAACACTAGATTGAAATAAATAAATATGTAAACAAGTGTAGTATTTGGGTCTATGAAACAATAGGCTTATCTGATTTTAGTATATCTATAGAAAAATTCAATATATTCTTATTCTTCTTCTTCTTATTATTATTATTATTATTATTAGCACCACATCTCTATATATATAGTATAATCACATCAATTTGGGAGGAGAATTAATAAAGAATTTAACGGAAAATGGAAGTACCATCTTCTCATCATGAGTTATTCTATGTTGAAAAAAAAGTTTTAATACAGTTAATTACCTAAGTGAATCGATTCTTTTAAAAAAGGTGCGTGCAATCAACTGTTTTTTTAAATTAATATTTCAGATCACGTGTGTAAGTTATTCTAGCTTTCACGGAAAATTACTTGTTTTAGTTGCTGTATATATATATATATATATATACAAAAATATTGATTAATACGGTATATGACTATATGGCCAAGGTGAGTAAAATATTTAATTTCAGTTGATGAGAAGGAGTCGAGAAGTAAACTGTAGTTCTGATTATTATTTGAATTATAAATATATAATAAGTTATTTTAATACAATTTTTCGCTGAAAGTAGAGTCGTTATTAATATTTAATTTAAAATATTGTAAATTGTTAATTTATCTAGTGTGAAAAGATAAAACTGGATTATTAAAATTTTGTGTGTGAAAAAAATAAAAACTTATTTACAATGATAGTGATAACAAATATTTTGCTGATATTTTATGTCGTTGTCATTGAAACCAGATTACAAGAACCTAATGATCATTTTAATACTGGTAGCAACTTATCAGAATTATTTCACCACATCAGTGAAATGATTCGAGGAAGTTGGTCTAGACCATTAGCAACAGTGGTCTTTCAAGAAAACTTTCTTACTATTTCAAATGAATTATTCTAACAAATGGATTATTTCCCCACGACTACCTTAAATATAAATGAGTTCAATATTATGGGAATGAGGGAAATGTTTGAAGAAAAGGTGATTTTAAGCGGTCAATTAGAGATACCTAAAGTAGTATTTTGGTTTGTAGAACATTATAATCATATTTTCTGGGTACGATTAGAGAAGTTTAAAGAAACACTCCTTGTTCACGCGAGAACACCATTTATATTAATAATTACATCCCACGATAGTGATCAGATAAACAAGCTCAAAGAAGAATGTCTTAAGCTATGGGGTGAATATCATATTTTAAATATAGTAATAATTGCTGTACCAAACTTTTCAATAAATACTAATTTATTTTCAAATACTACTAAAGCAACGGCATTATTTTTAATCAGTTTCTTAGCAATGGATCATTTTTGGACATTTCAAAAAGTTTGACAAACAACAAAAATATATTTTTAGACAAACTGAATGATATTTGTGGTTACAATATAAAGGTCACTAAAGATAGACTTATTTATGGTTTAAAATCAGGATACATTAAAACTTCATATCTAGGTATAAAGACATTCATAGAACACATGAACGGCACAATGTTGACAGTCGGGAAGACAGATCATGTTACAGAGAATGGAGACATTTCTAGTGGAAAAGATAGCTATAATAATAAGGATATGGTGCCGGATATATATGGAAACGTATACTTTAAACACCCTAAAAATATATTTAAATCCACAATTTCTCCAGAGACCTCTGGTATGACATTTCTTTTGCCAAAGTCTGAACGTGTCCCAAAATATATGAATTTAATATTACCTTTCACCAATAGTTGTTGGGCAGCTATATTCTGCACTCTCCCGATTATTACGTTGTTTTGGAAACTGTTCAGAAAAGACGCGACCCTCGAAACTGAAACTCTCTTGGAGACTGTTCGTCTCTTGATGAGTGGGGGCGACAATTCTACCAGTGGTTTCATCAACTCAAAAATGTTTTGTTGTTCTTTGTTTGTGATTTAGTATCATATTTATAAACGCCTACCAGGGCAGCTTGACCAGATTACTTGACAAAACCCCATTACTACCCTGATATTGATACTATGGATCAGTTAGTGGAATCAGGACTATTGATCGTTGTCCCTGATATTAAGGGCTCTAGTGACAGTTTTGACGTTTATATGGAGTATTCTGACCTAAATGATGAAATTATACAAGTATTATTTCAAAGATCTCGATATGTACCCGATGTGAGAAGTGCACTTGACACTTGACAAGGTTGCCTTTGACAGGACACATGCGTTTGTTGATGGTTCTATAATAACCCAGCTGTACATAGATATTAACGACTATTATGAAGAAGGTTATCCTCTAATGCACGTCATGAAGGAATCTCCGTATTCTTTTCGCCTAGCCCTCCACTTCCCCTTTGTTTCTCCCTATCAAGACAAATTTGATATTTTTATACGGAGAATATGTGAATCAGGCATCAGTGGAAAATGGCAGACTGATGATAAATACGTAATTATGCTGTCAGTTCGTAACAGAGTAAAGTCTGTAGATCTTAAACCACTTGGTATCAGCCATGTTCAGACTTCTTTCTACATTCTCCTCGGAGGTCTAACACTCGGTTCCATTTCCCTGATCAGTGAGTTGTTAGTTGACATTCTCGTAAGATATTTTAATAAAAATACAGTAATTTTGTTGAATGCTAGTTAATATTATTACTGTACAAAGAGAGAATAATGTTTTCTTATTATGTAGAAAGTTTCATGAATTATTTGAGCCATAATTACTAATGTCAAACAAAAAATTCAGACTAAATTTTGAATACGTATAGCTATAAAGTTTAAATAGTAATTATAATAATAAAAGTAATTATAAAATACCACTTATATCTATAAAAATTATTTTGATGAATTTTACTCTAATTTGAAATACAAAAAATAATAATAATCAGCTTGTTTTGATTTGATTGTTAATTAAAATACTGATAGTAAAATTAACTATTTCTCCCTCTATGCTGAGAAGTGACCATCCTCACCTGTTTTGATATTTCATAACTATTTCCATTTTTGTTTAATGTATTTTCCCTCTCATGTTTCAGCCACACGTCTCTGGTGCTCAAAACCTGCCTCAAATATTGAGATTCATAAAATACTTTATTGCTGATGCCAATTCTATATCTTGTTCTCGCTCCCGCAAAAAATTTTTTTATACTTTTTATATTGTGATGTAGCTGGCTTACATTGAATTATTTTACTATGGTATAATTCTAAAGATAGGACCTTAGTGTATTAATAAATGTTAGGTATAATACTTCTTAAGGTTAACAGATTGTATGTAATAACTATCCGTTCCAGATACTAGATTAGTATTCCTTAAAATTAAGACTTTTTATCGTGTGTTAAGAACGTGACATATTTGAAACATGGTCTAGGGAATTGGCTTATCCCATTTATAGATATATATTTGTTATAAACTAATGTTTACCTATAAATGAACAATAAATGTTTATGTAGCTTAATTCACTTTAAATACATTCTTATTTTATATCAAATTATAACGTATAAAAATACTAGTACCTTTTTTTAAACCAAACAAAATACACAAAGTCTTTATGCTGTCCTATATTATCAGTAAAAAAATTCGAGACCACAGGTTTTTTTATATTAATTTTTTTTTAAATCTTTGAAATTAATTACAGAGTTCTGGATGAATTAGTAAATTTGATCTGAATTTTAATTACAATCAAGATACCTTTGTTAATCCTTTAAACTAGCAAAATTATTTAGTTTGGTTCCAAAATTGTAGTGTAGCTTTTAAGGTACGGCCAGAGCAAATTTCCTTTAAGACTAAAATAGGTTTTGAGCCAATCCTTTAAGATACGGTTCTAGAGAAAGCGATACATGACTAACGATTTTACAGTTTTCATTGAAATTACTTTTTTTGGCAAATTAAATAATAAATTGTTTAAGTTTAAATATAGAAATTTATTTTCTTAACATGGTGACAAAAATTTTTTGGAATATCAATAATAAGCATAGCAACATTAGATTAGAAACTTTATAAATAAGAGAAAAATTAGTTTAATTTTGGGACATCCTTGATAACTTTACAAAAAAGTTTAAGTCATCATCTGAAGAATATTAATCTAAATTCTTTTTTTCAGATGAAATAATTGAATTATTTAGACCAGAAAATGTTTTGCTATAAAAACTGAAGACAAATCTTAGACTAGCTATTTTCGAGTTCATTACGTACGATAACATAATTAAACGTTCTTAAATTGAGTATCAAATAGTAATCAAAAAGGGCGATTTTTTTTCTGTGTTATATAAAGTATTCTTTAATATTCTTTACATACATGCATAGATACATATACAGGCCAGCCCGCTGGATAGCACACACACACACACACACACACACACACAACCATTCTAAAATTTAAAGACACATTTTCTTTTTGTAAATTGATTAAAATTTTTTAAAAAACTAAAAATGTCACCTCAATCACACAGTAATGTATATATTTATAAATATATATTAAAGAGCATGTCAAAATATGGCCCTAAATTTGTGTTAATAGTCCATAGTTATAATTAAGCTAATAAACAATCTTATTATACCAAAAACTAAACTAACATCCGTCAACAACATATTACTCTTTTCGTTGGTAACATGATTTAGGGCGTCAATCTCGCAATAGGGTTGTTTTAATCTCGCTCGGGTGTATTTAAGGTTGTTTTCATAAATTTTTTCCATTATCTTTCTAAGAAAATTTGGTACATTTACTTTAAATATAACAATCCCTTTCGCTATAAACCACATGCGTGATAGTAAATAAACGTATATCATAAACGGTTAGTAAGAATTGGTTACCAAAAAATATATATATTTTTTTAGGAGGTTCTAGAATCATCTCTCTCAAAATTGATTTCCTTAAACTTTTAATCTATCCACAATTAACCTACTATATTGATGTTGCTATCATTTTAAATTTTCTTTATTATTGTGTGTATGAATAGTAAAAGAAATATTATGGTACACAATTTCTTAAAGTATGTTTATTATTCCTCTAATGTAATGAATTGTGAAAAATAAAATTAATTTAAATTAATTATGACAGAATATATTAATTGAAATCAAAAACCCCTCTTTTTATCATTTCAAGTAACGAACAAAATACTTCTGTATTGGAGCCTATCATGGGAACGTTGAAGAAAATCTAAATTATAAACTCTATTTATTTATTTTCTTAATATCAGTTTGAGTTATACTTTAACGAGTAATTTTATTAAATAGAACCAACTCTATAAATTTAAAACAATGGAAATAATTTAAGTGTTAGTTTCAGTATTTCCAGTTTTTAAGTATGTCTTTATTAACTTATTTTCAAGTGCTTACAACAGCTGATAAAATCATTAATTATTAAGTGTCTTGTTTAAAATAATTTTACTAGATATATTTGGAAATACAAAAATTTTGATTTAAAATTTTCTATTTTCAACAAGTTACACTTGTTTTTAATCATAGAATATCAACATTTGTAATAATAAAATCATATATAATGAAAGTTCTTTGCTATAGTAACTATGTATTTCCATATTATTATAATTTGATTCTTACTATCTAAAATCCTGAAAGTCAAAATATTGTTTGATTTGAGTGAAATGTATACACACATTGAATATCAATTTCTGCAAATATCTATTAAAAAAATATTAAGTCGGTTTGAATTAGATTCATTTGTTGATAAGACACTTTGACTTAAAAAATCGTATTTAAATGATGACATAATTAGAGGTATATTTAATATTTCGTTACACAATTATGTTTAAACCCAACATGATTCATAATCCTAGTTAATGGAATGCATATGTGATAAATGTGTAATTTAATAAATTACTCCCAATATTATGTGTATTTTAACATATTCTGAAACTTTAAAATATATTAAAATTAAACAACTTCTATTATATCACACACAATTGCTTGACAGATGATTTGTATTGAAAAAATGTTACCATTTTATATTTTTTATCAATAAAATGCAAGTTTCTTAAATTTATGAAAGTTTACACAATTAATGATTTGGGTACCTTACAAAATAATATTATTCATGAAACTGGGATAAATTTTATCAAAAGGTATTTAAATTCTAATAACATTATTTTAGACCCTGTTTTCTGATAAATAATGTCTCAAAAACTTATATTAGCACTAAATTATAAAACTGTGCCTAGTTAAGATTTAGAAAAAAAACCCTTTGCTAAGCAAAATATATTAAATTGTATTATAATTAAATTGATATCTTGCAAACTTTCAGGGTGAACAGAACCTACATACATGAATATCTATTAATTTATTTTCAACAATTTTGATTCATGTAATGTTATTTAAATATTATAAATTTTATGGATATTGATAAGCATGTTAAAAAAAAGCGCTAAAAATGTTTGTTATTATAGATTATAGTTTAAAATATGGATACTTTATTACTTGTATTTGTTAATTGAATTTATTCTAAAATGTTATAAACAAGCTAATAACTATATAACTATATCTTAATATAGATAATAGAAATACTTATTGTAAACTCATTTTAAATTGTGTTTTTAAAATTATCCAGTGGAAAACTAAAAGAAAAATTGGACCATAAGTTATCTTAGTATCGAGTGTGAGGGGACCCCGAATTTAGATATTACTTATATTATGCCAGAGATAGCCAGCAATCGGTTCAGTTTGGACTCTACCTCAACTTTAAATATTGATTAGTTTATAGTCTTACTAAACAATTTACAACGGACGATTGGTTAGAATCAAATGGCATGCATGAATAAGTGTTCCTGTAAAACAAGTGAAGGTCATGTTTTCAACTGAGTGAGAACTTTTAATAGGTAGACAGACCATAATTATTTAATTCTGGACTAAATACTATATCTTTTTTTAGATCGTTCCACAAATGAACACGCAAAATCTATTAAAAGACCTAATCATCATTTTGTGTCTTTTTTCTCTCATAAACGATCTTGTAGAGTGGTGAATGAATTTTGAGCTTTAAGATGCGAACAAACCGGTTACAAATGGGCCAGAACTACTCTTATGACGGACCTCAAAGTTGAGGAGGAAGAAGACGTGAGAAAATGCCAGTTAACCTGAAGTTTTATTGCTTGACGTTTTTGTTGTTGTAAAAACCATTACAAACATTGTTTAATTTTCTCAACATCCTTGACAGCTGTTAAACAACTGTTTAGATCACCATTTTAAGAAAGCTAAACTCTGTGTTTGTACTGAAAAAATATTTATTTATAATGACTAAAGAGAGTATCTATTAAAGAATATACCAAAACATTCACAGTTTCTCGAGTTCCCACCATGACATTTATTAGTGAAGCCATATCTTGGTTAAAGCTAAAGTAGTGAAATAATGTATTTATTGTGCTATAATTATTATGCTGAGTCTATTACAGCCACACTATCTATAGTTACATCATTATACATTCAATCTGCTGGAAAACTATTAATTTATAATCATATTGTCAAGAAAAATCTACATCTAGCTGTCAAACAAGAGCCAAATGTCTAAGCCTTAGTATTATTTCTGTTGTCAACATCCCCTTTTCTCAACTAATACAAAGCCTACAGCGATGAATACGTTATCAGTGATTTTTTTTTTACCGCCTCCTGACATAGCATACTCCGTTTACGTTAAAACACACTGTTTAGAATTGAAGTTAAAAGAAAAAAATAATTATAGATGACTACATTCTAACATCAAATATTGAATAGAAATAGGTATAGGTATTGGCCACCTATTCTAGATGGAAATTAGTTGGCCATGGATACATTACTTTTTTAATCTCCCTTCAAGCCCGGTTTCCCACCAGGAATGTTTACACTTTGTTAACGTTGCCAGAGCCTCTTTTCTATTTGTTTACAAGCTAATCAGAGTACCTTGCAATACTCGTGTGATTACATGTTATTAAATTCCAGGTAACCTTGAAATATATAAAACAAATGCTAATCTCAATTTATATAAAAAAAGCTTAACTATTTGGTTTCATTGAAATAATATTTGAATTTGACTAAAATGGTTTTTTGCTATAAAATCTGTAAAATTACTTACTCTTTCTAGGGTTATTTTTATCTTCATTTTCATTTGATCATTTATTAATAAATACCAGTGGGGCTATGTTCATGGTGATGAAGTTTGTTATGAGTACATTTAATCCATAGTCTATTACAGCCCCAATATAGATAGATACATCATAATACATTCAACCTATTTAAAATATTAGTTTATACTTTATACTGTCAAGATAAACGACTTGTAATTATCGGACAGGTGCCGAAGGTTTAATTTAATAAATATTTAGGTGTTTCAAAAATATATTTGAACCTATACTTGAAATAATTACAAACTTAATAAGAGTCAATATTCACTAAACTTTATTATTATTAGCACCGCGTCTTACTACCCGTTTGGGTTGTACGCACTTACGCAAATATGTAATGGTAGAGTGATTTTCAGATGAAATGGAGAACCAACAGTTTAACGTGGGATCTGAACCACGGTGGAGGTCTGGAATTACACACATTCCCAAGCTGTGATTAATAAACGTTCTGTAAGAGGCGTTCGATAAACAAAGATAATTTTTTTTATTATAAACAACATCCTTATACAAAAGGGGCCAGTTTTACAATTAATGATATAGTGTTGAAGGGTTTTGCATTTAATTAAATCGTATATCAATAAACTTACTTACTGGAACTATAGGTTAAAATGTAGTAAATATAATAATCTTTGAGAACTAGATTTTCTTTAAATCCTTTACTGAATCCATCTTATGGCCTGAGGCTTATTCAAGCCATATATTTTCCATTATCAGCTTGCTAAGCTTATCGTAGCTTCATATGCTTTATTATTTAGCTTAAGACTAGGACCGACACGAAATCAAGTCCCCGGCCGTAAAATTTCCAAAGCGAAAATGTAAACGCATATTTTTATCAATGATAAATATTTTTCCGTGCCGGGAATCGACCCTGGTACCCTTATCTCTGTAGGCAGACACTCTACTGAATGAGCGAGAGTGTTGGATATTTAGAATTAAATATACAACATTATTTTAGTTTAATAAGTTGCGACAGACTAGATCAAACAAGTGAGCATGCATTTATAACGTTAATCGGTAATTAAATAAATTGAATATGGGTCACACAATAATATGATTGTTGTTTTGCGTAATTACTGTCTAAAAAATTAACTATTGATCAACGCATGAGAAAAATAAACAGCACTGTTATAATTCAGTCAGCTGAAAATCATTGAGCCTCTATGCTTTGAAGCTAATTAATGTGTGTGTCATAAAAAAGTATTAAATATTTTCACATATATAAATATATATATATATTACTTAAATGGTAGATCGGTTAATAGATTAAAACTAAATGTAAGGCTTTATAAAGTATTAATCAAATCAGTTATGAAACAGATAGTTAATTAGTTGTATCTCACAGGTTACGAATAAATCGATATTTAAAGTGAGATTTATAATACTTTTATTACATTTGTACGTCAACATCATGGTAGAAACCATAATGTGATGTCCATTAGATCATTTTAAATTACCCTATTGACATATCAAAATGTATTCAATGCATTGTTGAAATGATTCAATAATGTTGGAATAGGCCTCTGCCTGCAGCCATTCTTCAAGACAATTGTCTTTCAATTATGACAAATGAATTTTTCAACTAAACCAAATTATTATCAATCCTAAAACATTAAATAAGCAATATACCAATATACCAATATTATGTTAATAAAATAAATATTTGAATTTATTCTTATTTTAAGTTTTGAAATGTAAATAAAAATTGTATAAAATTTTTAGACAATCTCTATTATATTTATTTGTTATAAATAAAGGTATTAGAAGATATAGCTCTTTTGGTTTAAAAACAGGATAGCTTATGCCAACAACAGATATTTAAAAACTTAATATAATATATCAACAGAACAATGTTATTTAATCGGAATCACCATATTACAACAAATGGTGGAATTTTTACTGGTAAAAACTATAATAGTTTGCAGCTCAAGGGGTGAATTTAATATCTCGTTGCACATTTATGAATAAAAATAATATATTACTAATTTTAATAAATGTGATTAACATGTTTAATAAAGTGTATAAATGTATATAATAAGTTAGTTTTTCCAAAGTATTCAGGTGATTTAAAATTTTGAAAAAATCAACAGTAATTGACAATTATTAGAGAGAAAGTGTAATCATGTTTCTTTATAATAAAATATGTATATGTATATTAAATTAAAACTTTCATGTAATTTCAAGCGCACACAAGAATTTGTGAACTACATAATTTATATAATTTTGATTTATTTTTTGATAGATTATACAATTTCAGGGAATGAAATTTAAGGGTTTAAAAAAATAGTTGTTTATTTAATGTTTTTCCCATTAAATTCCATTAAATGCCAATGGCATAGAGTAACTAAGTATAAGGAGGTCTCTAAAAGTTTATGTTGTTTTTCCTTATGGTTCTTAAGAGTAAAGTTTGTACATCCATTGTTTGTATATCCATTTTAGAATCAATAGTCAATATTTACATTTTTTATTTGTCGAAATTTATAAATGTGGAATTTAATAACAATGTGATGGCATAAAGATTTCCAAATCTAATAAAATGTCAAAAATTTTAAACGGAAGTCTACATTTTAATACGAGGTGTTGATCTTAGCGGACCCAATATTAATCTTTTTTATTGGTCCAAACATACAAATGAGGACATTAATTCTTTAAAAATAAAATTATAAAATTTAAAACCAGACTCAAGACATGTCTTACATAAGTATAAAGCAATGTAAGCTTGGGTTTGCTTGGGTATATTATTATTTTGTTTTACATATATTACGAGTTTTGAGTAAATATCTCCATTTTTAAACAAGAGAGTGAGAAAGTCCGTGTGGAATTTCGTACAATTTATTTTAAATAAGGTTTGTCTCAAAATGCGTAATAAATATATCAACATTTTCAATTTGAACTAAAAACAGCATCTTTTAATTTAGTAATATATTTATGTTCTACAAAATTCTTAAACTACATACTATCAGAGTAAGTGTCGCTATTTTTATCAAAGTAAATATTTAGAATAGATCAAGTCTTCCTTTAAAAACTATTTATTTTTAACAGGGTCTAAAGAAATGGTTCTTAGAAGATTGTATAGTGAGTGATTAGTTAGTGTGACACGTCAATTTATGTACAGTATTTTCCGGACCAATGAAATATAGATAAGAAGAGAAATTAGTTTATCTTTGACAATAATAATGTATTGTGTATAGTGTTTTCTAGTGTTTGATCTGTCCTTGAAAAATAAACAACACTATGTATTAAAAACTGGAAATACAATAATGTGCAGAGAAGTCAACTAATATACCATGTTATTTAGAAATAAAGCAGTATTGATCGTTTGGAAGAAAATAAAGTAGAGATAAAACTGTATTGCGATAAAGTAAATTGACGTTAAAGAGTCCTGATAAAATTATACAATATAACATATAAATAATTTGTCTACTAATATTACTTTTTATATTATAGTAAAGCCTTGTTTATCGGATATAGAGGGAAAAAAAGTGAGGGAAAAACATCTATTCCTGAAAAAAAAAGTATCAAAGATATCAATCTTAAAAAATAATTATTTTAGCTGAAAAACTGTAGGTAATGTATTTTTTTTTAAATAAATCAAACCACTTAGGTGAAGGAATGGTCTAAGATATCACTTTCGCAGTGGACTAGATTTCCGATGATGGTGAGATAGGATCAAATCATGGTCAATTTTAGAGAGAGTGATTTTTCAAAACATTTTCCACTTTCCCTTCATGCAAATGCGGATATAATTCCTCTAAATATAACCTTAGTATTTTTTAAACACTAGCGTAGTTAGGTCTGGTACATTTTCTTATAATCCTAACTGTTAGTAAATGTGGTGTTAAAATTTAGATTATGAGATTTTTTAAGCTCTTATAGTCTGGTTAGTTGACAGGTAATTCAGGATTTTATTCCAATCTACGTGCGCTATTGTGTTTTTTCTAATTGAATTCCCCATATTCTTTAGAGAGTGTTTGGATTATTAATTTTTGATTTTTCCGTCTGTATCCTATATCACTATTGTTTATCATATGCGTTTATCTTACGTCAAAACAAAGTACGAAGATTTAGACTGAAAAAATGTATTGGTCTTTAGATATGAAGATTTTAAACAAATACAAATTGGATTAAATCATGTAAAAATTATTTTGTTTATCAACACGTCTTACTACCCTTTCGGGTTATACGCTTTAAGTACGAATTTCTCTAATGGATTAGGAATTGAGAAGGTTTAATTAGAGGAAGTGAACCCGCATTTGCGTGGAGGGAGAGTGGAAAACCATTTAGGAAAAACCACCCCAGTTCACCCGACTGAGATTCGAGCCCTTATCTCCCGTCCTAGGCAGTCTTTGCTTAATATGAAACTAGTAAGCCACCGAGGTGGGTGTTATAAGGTTTATTTTAATTATTATTCTAGGGATTTAAGGGATTAGTAAATATATTTTTAGAGGAAATGTAACTAAATTTTCGTGGAGAGAGACAGGAAAAAGCTTATTTTGAAAAACCACAATCATTACAACAATTAGAAAATCCACATTTTTATTCCCGTTTTCGGCAGACTAGTCTACCACGAGAGTGACACCTCAGACCATGCGGCAATCGAAACGTATGTCATTTTATTTAGTACACAATACAAGCTCTTACAGTAAACTATATCTTCATATGTTATTTAAAACTAATATTTTTGGGGTTGTATTACTAATTTCATAAGCTAACCAAGATAATATTTCAATCAAAAGTGTTCATTCTAAACCCAGATTTAAAAATATTACTTTCAATATTATTGACATTTTTCGAATGGTGGGTGTTGTTTTACATAAAAAAAACTAAAAATATTAATGTTATTATATAAAAATATTGTTTGTTTATTGCCATTGCGAATCAAAAAGTACAAACAATAATTGAAATCACCCGCTTTGAAGGCTGCATAGGGTAATGCGCCCTTCTCGTGTTTTTCTGGATTAACGAAAACTGAGATGTAAGATTCGTTCCCGCTCTGCTGAACAAAGGGTGATTTATATTAAATGTTTTTTTCACTCTCCCTCCACGCAAATGTGGGTCAATTACCTATTAATTAAACAAACCTAATTCCTAACACCTTAGTGTAATTGGTACATGGTAATAAAACTCAAAGTGCTAGTATGACTCGCTGATGAAAAGAAAATATTATATATATGTGTGTGTGTGTGTGTGTGTAATTGGAATAAATTTATCAAAATAAAATAGCACTAGATTGAAATAAATAAATATGTTAACAAGTGTAGTATTTGGGTCTATCAAACAATAGGCTTATCTGATTTTTAGTATATTTCTAAAACAATTCACTATATTAATATTTTTTTATTTTTTTTATTAGTATTATTATTATTAGCACCACATCTTACTACACGTTCGTGTTGTACGCACTTATACTAATGTTTAATGGTAGGGTAATTGTGAGATTAAATGGAGGAACTACAGTTTAACGTGGAATCCGAACCACGGCGGAGGCCTGGCACTCCACACATTCACAAGTTGTGATTAATACACGTCTAGTCAAAGGTTAAGGAGAGTTTGGTAATCAGATAAATCTGTGCAGCGACCGAGGATTGAACCCCAACACAGAAGTATAACAACTTACCATTAGACCACCAAGTCACCTATCATTTATTATTAAAAGCATGAACATAGCTCATAATAAACGTGGCTCCTTTTTATTTTAAAACCATGTTTTATATGCCATTTGGGCTCAACGAATTACAATAATGTGCTGGGATAAGATAGGTTTAGTATCGATATAGTAGAATTACATCAATGTGGAAGGATAATCAATAAAGAATTTAACGGAAAATAGAGGAACAATCCTCTCATCATGAGTAAAATATGTAGAAAACGAAGTTTTAAAACAGTTAGATACTTACGTGAATCGATTCTTTTAAAAATGTGCGTGCACTGAACTGTTTATGTAAATTAATATTTCAGATCACGTGATGAAGTTATTCTAGCTTTCACGGAAAATTATTTGTTTTAGTTGTTGTATATATATATATACACACACAACTATTGATTAATACGGAATATGAATATATGGCCAGAGTGAGTAAAATATATAATTTCAGTTGATGAGAAGGAGTCAAGAAGTAAACTGTAGTTCTGATTATTATTTTAATTCTAAATATATAACAAGTTATTTCAATACAATTTTTTCTGAAAGTAGAGTCGTTATTAATATTTTATTAAAAATGTTGTTAATTATAAAATGTTAATTTATCTGGTGTGAAAAGTTAAATTGGATTATTAAAATTTGGTTTGTGTGAAAACTAAAAACTTATTTACAATGAAAGTGATATCAAATATTCTGATGATATTTTACGTCGGTGTCATTGAAACCAGATTACAAGAAAATTATGACTATTTTAATACTGGTAGCAACGTATCAGAAATATTTCACCACATCAATAAAATGATTCAAGGAATTTGGTCTAGACCATTAGCAGCAGTGGTCTTTCAAGAAAACATTCTTCCTATTTCAAATGAATTATTCAAGCAAATGGACTATTTCCCTACGATTACCTTAAATATAAATGAGTTCAATATTATGGAAATTAGGGAAATGTTTGAAGAAAAGGTGATTTTAAGTGGTAAATTAGAGATACCAAAAGTAGTATTTTGGTTTGTAGAACATTATAATCATATTTTCTGGGTACGATTAGAGAAGTTTAGAGAAACACTCCTTGTTCACGCAAGAACACCATTTATATTAATAATTAAATCCCACAATAGTGATGAAATAAACAATCTTAAAGAAGAATGGCATACGCTATGGGATAAATATCGTATTCTAAATAGAGTTGAATTTTTGTACCAAAATTTACAAAAAACATTCAATTATTTTCAAATATCACTAAAACAACAGCGTTATTTTTCAATCAGTTTCTTAACAATGGATCATTTTTGGATATTTCAAAAAGTTTGACAAAAAACAAAAATATATTTTTAGACAAACTGAATGATATTAATGGTTACGATATAAAGGTCACTAAAGATAGACTTATTTATGGTTTAAAAGAAGGATACATTAAAATTTCATATCTAGGTATAAAGACATTCATAGAACACATGAACGGCACAATGTTGACAGTCGGGAAGACAGATCATGTTAAAGAGAATGGAGACATTTCTAGTGGAAAAGACAGCTTTAATAATAAGGATATAGTGCCGGATATATATGGAAACGTCTACTTTAAACACCCTAAAAATATATATACATCCACAATTTCTCCAGAAACCTCTGGTATGACATTTCTTTTGCCAAAGTCTGAACGTGTCCCAAAATATATGAATGTAATATTACCTTTCACCATATTCTGCACTCTCCCGATTATTACCTTGTTTTGGAAACTGTTCAGAAAAGACGTGACCTTCGAAACTGAAACTCTCTTGGAGACTGTTCGTCTCTTTGTGAGTGGGGCGACAATTCTACCAGTGGTTTCATCAACTCAAAAATGTTTTGTTTTTCTGTGTTTGTGGTTTAGTATCATATTTATAAACGCCTACCAAGGCAGCTTGACCAGATACTTGACGACACCCCATTACTATCCTGATATCGATACTATAGATCAGTTGGTGGAATCAGCACTATGGATCGCTATCCCTGTCATTGAGGGCTCTATTGGCAGTTATGAAGGTTTAATGGAGTATGCTGACCTAAATGATGAAATTTTAAAAGTATTATTTCAAAGATGTCGACATGTACCCGATGTGAGAAGTGCACTTGACAAGGTAGCCTTTGACAGGACACATGCGTTTGTTGACGCTTCCTTAGAAACCCAGCTATACATAGAGCTTAATGAATATTATGAAGAAGGTTATCCTCTAATGCACGTCATGAAGGAATCTCCGTACTCATTTCGCCTGGTCCTTCACTTCCCCTTTGTTTCTCCCTATCAAGACAAATTTGATATTTTATTACGAAGAATATATGAATCTGGTAGTAAAGTCTGTAGATCTTAAACCACTTGGTATCAGCCATGTTCAGACTTCTTTCTACATTCTCCTCGGAGGTCTAACACTCGGTTTCATTTCCCTGATCTGCGAGATGTTAGTTGATATTCTCGTAAGATATATTAATAAAAATACAGTAATTGTGTTGAATGCTAGTTAATCATATTATTGTACAAGGAGATAATAATGTTTTCTTTTTATGTAGAAAGTTTCATGAATTATTTGAGCTATATTTACTAATGTCAAAAAAGAAAGTATTCAGACTAGATTTTTGAATACGTATAGCTATAAAGTTTAAATAATAATAATAAAAATAACTATAGAATACTATTTATATATTTAGATCTATATATACATATATTATTTTGTAAATTTTACTTTAATTTGAAAGTCAAGAAAAATAATGATGATCTTATTTCGATTTGATTGTTAATTATAATATTTATAGTAAAATTAACTATTTCTCCCTCTATGCTGAGGAGTGACCATGCTAAGCTGTTTTTATATTTCATAACTATTTACATTTTCGTTTAAAGTATTTTCCCTCTCATGTTTTAGCCACCCGCCTTTTGCGCTCAAAACCTGCCTCAAATTATGAGAATCATAATATACTCTATTCCTGATGCCAATTTTATTTCCTGTCCTGTTTCCCCCAAATTTTATATATATATAGTGTGATGTAGCTGGCTTACCTTGATTTATTTCACTATGGTATAACTCTTAAAATAGGACCTTAGTGTATAAGAAATAGTAGGTCTAATACTTCTTAAGGTTAACAGATTGTATGTGATAACTATCCGATCCAGATACTATAAAAGTATTCTTTAATATGAAGACTTTTTATCGTGTGATAAGAACGTGACATATTTGAAACATGGTCTAGAGAATCGGCTTATCCCATTTATAGATAAATATTTGTGATAAACTAATGTTTACCTATAAATGAACAATAAATATTTATGTTTCTGTAATTTAACTCACTTTAAATATATTTTTATTTTAGATCAAATTATAACGTATAAAAATACTAGTACATTTTTTTAAACCAAACACAATACACAACGCCTTTATGCTGTCCTATATTATCAGTAAAAAAATTCAAGACCACAGGTTTTATTATATTAATTTTTTTAGATCTTAGATATCAATTACAGAGATTTTTATGAATTAGTAAATTTGATCTGAAATTGGAATTACAATCAAGATACCTTTGTTAATCCTTTAAGCTAGCAAAAGTATATAGTTTGGTTCCAAAGTTTTAGTGTACCTTTTTAAGATACGGCCTTAGTAGATTTCCTTTAAGAGTATAATAGATTTGGAGCCAATTCTTAAAAATAGGGTTCTAGAGAAAACAATAAACTACTAACAATTTTGCAGTTTTCATTGAAATTATATTTTGGCAAAATAAATAATAAATTGTTTAATTAAAAATATAGAAATTGATTTTCTTAACATGGTGACATCAAATTTTTGGAACATCAATCATAAGCATAGCAATATTAGATGAGCAACTTTTTAAATAAGAGAATAATTAATTTAATTTTGGGACATCGTTGATAAATTTCAAAAAAAGTTTAAGTCATCATCTGAAGATTATTAATCTAAATTCTTTTTTTCAGAAGAAATAATTGAATTATTTGGACCAGAAAATGTTTCTATTTAAAAACTGAAGACAACTCTTAAGACTAGATCTACTCGAATTCATTACGTACGATAACAGAATTAAACGTTCTTAAATTGAGTAACAGATATTAATCAAAGAGGGCGATATTTTTTTTTCTGTGTTATATATTGTATTCTTGAATATTCTTTACATACATGCATAGATACATATACAGCCAAGCCCGCTGGATAGTGCACACACACACACACACACACACGCACGTGCACGCGCATGTGCACACACACAAACCATTTTAAAATTTCCAAATGCATTTTCATTTTGTAAATTAATTATATATTTTAAAAAAATCGAAAAAATCTCATCTCAATCAAACAGTAATTTATATATTTATAAATTGATCTTAAAAAGCATGTCGAAACATGGCCTTAAAATTGTTTTAATAGGCCATAGTTAAATTTAATCTAATACACAATCTCAATATACCAAAAACTAAACTAACACTCGTCAACAACATATAACTCTTCTTTGGTTACATAATTTAAGGCGTCAATCTCGCACTAAGATTGTTTTAATCTCGTTCGGGTGTATTTAAGGTTGTTTTCCTAAAAATTGTTTTCCATTTTCTTTCCACGCAAATTTGGTACATTTACTTTAAATATAACAATCCCATTCGCTATAAACCATATGCGTGATGGTAAATAAACGTATATCATGAACGGTTAGTAAGAACTGGTAACCAATATATGCATATATATATTTATTTTTTTCAGGACGTTCTAGAATCATATCTCTCAAAATTAATTTTCTCAAACTTTTAATCTATCCACAATTAACCTACAATATTGATGTTGCTACCAATTAAATTTTCTTTATTATTGTATGTATAAATAGTAAAAAAAATATTATAATACTACATTTCTTTAAGTATGCTAATTATTCCTCTAAGGTAAGAAATCGTTAAAAATAAAATTAATTTAAATTAATTATGAAAGAGTAAATTATTTGAAATGAAAAACCTCTCTTTTTAGCAATTCAAGTAACGAACAAAATACTACTATATTAGAGCCTATCATGGGAACGTTGAAGAAAATGTAAATTACAAGCTTGTTTATTTATTTATTAATTGTCTTACAAACAGTTTGAGTTATACTTCAACGAGTAATTTTTATTAAATAAAACCAACTCTATTAATTTAAAACATTGGAAATAATCTGAGTGTTAGTTTCGTTATTTCCAGTTTTTAAATAATCATTTATTAACTTATTTTCAAGTGCTTATAACAGCTGATAAAATCATTAATTATTAAGTGTCTCGTTTAAAATAATTTTACTAGATATATTTGGAATTACAAAGATTTTGATATAAAATTTTGTATTTTCAACAATTTATACTTTTTTTAAATCCTAGAATATCAATATTTGTAATAATAAAATCATATGTAATGAAAGTTCTTTGCTTTAAAAACTATGTATTTCTGTATTTCTATATTAATTTAATTTGATTCTTACTATTTAAAATCCTATAAGTCAAAATATTGTTTGATTTGAGTGAAATTTAAATAAACATTGATTATCAATTTCTGTAAATATTTATATATAAAAAACATTGAGTAGGTTTGAATTAGATTCCTTTGCTGATAGAAGCTTGGACTTAAAAATTGTATTTAAATAATGATATAACTAGAGGAATATTTAATATTTCGTCACACAAATATATTTAAACACAAAATGATTCATAATCTTAGTTAATGAAATGCGTATTCGATAAATGTGTAATTTAATAAATTACTCCCAATATTATGTTTTTTTAAACATATTCTGAAACTTGAAAATGTATTAAAATTTAACAAATTCTATTATATCACACACAATTGCTTGACAGATGAATTGTATTGAGAAAATGTTACCATTATATATTTTTTATGAATACAATGCAACAGTTTCTTAAATTTATGAAAGTTTAAACAATTTATGATTTGGGTACTTTGCAAAATAATATTATTCATGAAACCGGGATAAATTTTATCAAAAGGTAATTAAATTCTAATAACATTATTTTAGACCCTTTTTCTGATAAATAATGTCTCAAAAACTTATATTAGCACTAAATTATAACACTGTGCCTAGATAAGATTTAGAAAAAAAAATGTTTTAAGCAAAATATATTATATTGTGTTATAATTAAATTGATAGCTTGACAACTTTCAGGGTGAACCGAACCTATATACATGAATATCTATTAATTTATTTTCAACAATTTTGATTCATGTAATGTTATATAAATAGTATAACTTATGTATATTAGATAAGCCTGTTTAAAAAAAGTTCTGAAAACTTTTGTTATAATAGATTATAGTTTAAAATATGGATCCTTTATTAATTGTATTTGTTAATTGAATTTATTCAAAAATGTTATAAACAAGCTAATAACTATATACCTGTATCCTAATATAGATAATAGAAATATTTATTTTAAATTCATTTTAAATTGTGTTTTAAAAAATATCCAGTAGAAAATTAAAAGAAAAATTGGACCATAATTTATCTTATTATTAAGTATGAGTGAAACCCGAATTTAGAAACTACTTATATTATGCCAGAGATAGCCAGCGATCTGTTCAGTTTGGACTCTACCTCAACTTTAAATATTGATTAGTTTATCGTCTTACTAAACAATTTACAACGGACTATTGGTTAGAATCAAATGGCATGCATGAATAGGTGTTCGTGTAAAACAAGTGAAGGTCTTGTTTCCAACTGAGTGAGAACTTTCAAAAGGTAGACAGACCATCATTATTTCTTTATTGACTAAATACTTTATCTTTTTTTAGATCGTTCCACAAGTGAACACGCAAATTCAATTAAAAACCTAATCATCATTTTGTGTCTTTTCTCTCTCTTAAATGATCTGGTAGAGTGGTGAATGAATTTTGAGTTTTAAGATTCGAACAACCCGGTTACAAATAGGCCAGAACTACTCTTATGACGGAACTCAAAGTTGAGGAGGAAGAAGACGTGAGAAAAAGCGAGTGTACCTTAATTTTTATCGCTTGACTTTTTTTGTTTTTGTAAAAATCATTACAAAATTGTTTATTTTTCTCAACATACTTGACAGCTATTAAGCAACTGTTTAGATCACCATGTGAAGAAAGCTAAACTCTGTGTTTGCACTGAAAAAAATATTTATTTATAATTACTAAAAAGAGTATCTATTAAAGAATATACCAAAACATTCACAGTTTCTCGAGTTCCCTCCATAACATATATTACTGAGGCCATATCTTGGTTAAAGCTAAAGTAGTGAAATAATGTATTTATTGTGCTATAATTATTATGCTGAGTCTATTACAGCCACACTATCTATAGTTACATCATTATACATTAAAACTGCTTGAAAACTATTAATTTATAATCATATTGTCAAGAAAAATATACTTCTAGCTGTCAAACAAGAGCCAAATGTCTAAGCCTATGTATTATTTCTGTTGTCAACATCCCCTTTTCTCAACTAATACAAAGCCTACAGCTAAGATTAAGCTATAAATGATTATGATTTTTTTTCTACCTACTCCTGACGTAAAAACACAATGTTTGTTTAAAATTGAAGTCAAAACAAAAATCTAAATTAAGGGCATAAAATATTGTATACAAAGAGATATTGTAAAATGAAGATACGTTCACATTAATAAACTCACTTTGCACCGTGTAAATACACTTCACTGAGTATTTAATTTCAACAAACCCAAAAATTAAAAATACTAAATTTTTTTTTTCGGAAAGGGGAAGGGGAACGGGGGGCATGTGGAGAAAAGATGGAGAATGTTTAATATGCGAAAGTTTCGCAAGGATTTACTTGTTTTATAAATATTAATATTTGCAAAAAAAACAGAGTCTCTACTTGTGAGGTCAACAAAACTAGTACCAAACAACATTCCCTAAACAAAGATCTAAACGATAGGTGTAATAAAATTGTTTTTAAACATCTATAGACAAAAACTGGGATGGTTTTACTTTTATTGACGTAGTATACATATCTTTAAAATGACAAACTGTAAATACAAGTTAAAATAAATAAACATAATATTTGAGAGCTAAATAGATAACAGTATTTTATTCGGGAGATCATCTTGTCTCTTTTTTGGATTGCAACCGCCATCTCTACATAGAGAAAAGTTTAAGTTTGATTTCATTTTTAATTTTTGAAACAAAAGTATAGTTATTTAAACTCTTATTTAGGTGGTTTCAAAATTATTTCATTATATTTCGTAAGGTATACCAAAGTACCTAAAAAGTTATAGTGGGTTTATTTAACCTTGAGGTACACGACATTTTGATAACAATTAATAACTAGTTATCATAAAAATTAGGTATACAATTATGTTCGTGGCTATGGATATTTACCAGGGGGTTTGTGCAACTCAGAAGTTTGTGAAATGGGTTCGCGAGTCAATAAAGTTTGGGAAATGCTGCTGTATATCAATATTTAAAAAAAATATTGAGTCAATATGAATTAAATTCATTTGTTGATAAGAAACTTGGACCTAACAATGTATTTGAATTTCTGGATTACTAGAGTTAAATTTATTATTTTATCATACAATTATTTTTGAACATAAAGTAATTTATAATCTTAAGGGATGGAATGAGTGTATGTGAAATTTGTAATTTATTAAATATTTAAGAATTTTTTTTTATCTAAATATAATCTGATGCTTAAAATTCTATCAAGAATAAGATTAAATATCACTTATAACACATTGAATTGCTTGATGGATTAATTTTATCGATAAAATTTTGCTATCATACATTTTTTGTGATTAAAACCAATATTATATAAAATTTATGGCAATTTCCACAAGTTGTGATTTTAGTCCTTCATACAATAATGACTGTTCATGGGACCTAGAAAATTCGTGCAAGATGTTTTTCAAAGTAAATTATTTTCCACCCAATTTTCTGACAAATAGTCAAAAATTTACATTAGCACTAAATTATATCATGGTCCATATATTACAGAAAGAAAAAACGCATTTAGATAATGCTAAATAAATAAATAATTTTTTTAAATAAATTAATTTTATTGAAGCCACCTCTCAATATAAATGACTATAATATGACTAAATATCTTTAGATAATAAATTTATCTCGACTGTTTACACCATGTCCTTATCTTATAAGCCATACTATAGTGGATCCATAAAAGGTTATCTTGATTGATAACTTTCTGGGTGAAGAGGACCTAAATTAATTCCTATTAATTAATCAGGAAATTTCTTTAATCATATAATGCTGTTAAGAAATATAAATTTAATTAACATTTAAGTAATAATGTTGATATTAAAGAAGCCTGTCTGTTATTATTATTATTATTATTAGCACCGCGTCTTACTACCCGTTTGGGATATACGCACTTACGCTAGTTGTGTAATGGTAGGGTGATTGTGAGATGAAATGGAGGACCTACAGTTTAACGTGGAATCCGGACCACGGTGGAGGCCTGGCATTCCTGACAATCACAAGATTTCTTGTCAGAGGTGAAGGAAGGGTTTGATAATCAGATAAATCTTTGCCGGGACCGAGGATTGAACCCCGGCTGCCAGAATAGAAGTCTGATATCTTACCCATAGACCGCCATGACACCGACTAGAAGTGTTGAAAAATGACGTTATTGTTAGAATATATTTTTGAATATGGATTCTCTATTAATTGAGTTTGATATTTGATTTGGTTATAAAATTTAATATACAAAATTAAAAACTTTCTACTGCTATCTTATTATATATAAAATAAGTCATTATTAATTTAAAATATATCTTAAATTATGTTTGTAAATATTCTCAATGGAAATTAAAAAGAAAAATTTAAGGATAAATTATCTCAGCATTAAATAAGAACCATGAACTTTAGTTACAACAATAGTAGGCAAGTGTCACTCATAAATAGGTGTTCTAAAAGCAAGTGAATGTGATGATTTCGAGTGGGAACTTTTACAAGTTAGAAAATAATTCTTTCAGTGTGGGCTAAAAAAATTAGTTGTATTTTATTGATAATTTCACGACTAACCATGCAAAACCATTTCAAAGATCTAATCAACCCTTATTATCTTCCATCTCTAGATATGATCTTAATAAGAGTGGAGAGTGAATTTTTGAGCGTTCAGATGTGAGCTTACAGGTTCAAAACAGCCCACAGCTACAAATATGACGGATCTTTAGGTGGGAATTAATTAGACGTGAGAAAAGGTCAGTGTGACTGAAGTTTATATAGATAAACTTTTGTTGTTGTTGTAAAAATCAGTACAGACTTAGTTTGATTTTTTCACATGGTGATATTAACATACCTTGAATAATTACTAAGAACATAGTGGCATTAGATTAGAACCTTTTAAAATGGAAGATAAATACAGTAGTTGTTTCCCCCACCCCCACTCTTACAGATGTGGGCCTAATGTTTGTCAACATTATGTGTTGCTGTTGAGGATAAAGAAGAGGGAGGGGGAAGTTGATATATGAATTGGTTTCATGGTTTTTGTCTATCGCACTATCGCTTATCGCATGTGTTTATCTTAAGTCAAAACAAAGTATGAAGATTTAGCCCAGAAAAGTTTTTAATGTTCCAGTGAAATTTTAAACAGAAGTTTTGAATGTTATTCGTAATCGTTCGTTTGAAACACTACATCAGTTCATGTTGGTTAGCTTCTGATTCAATTGAATTCAAAAATGGTGCTCGAAATGTCATCAGTTAATGTCAGTAATTATTAAATAGAGCCAATGAATAAAATAATTATGATACATGGGAAATACAGGCAAAATCATTCCTCATTGGTAATGAACTATGTTGTTACGTGAGTGGTGAAACATCAATACCTGCAGAAGAAGCAGATAAGAAGAAATGGCAGAAATACAACTCGCATAAAGGTCATATCTAATAATGATAATATCCCCAAACGAATTGAAACAGGTGAAAAGTTGTGAAACATTGAAGTCATTAAGGTACAAATTGAAAAGTGTATACCGAAGTCGAGGTCTTGCTCGTAAAGCCACATTATTAAAACGACTCGTTCTGCACAAGATGAAGTACAACGATGAAATGAGTACCCACCTAGATAAGTTCACAGATGATGTGGATAAGCTCCAAGATATGGGAATAGAGTTAAACGGTGATTTGTTGAGCATCATGATGATCTACAGCTTATCCCCTGCCTACGAGAATTTTCGTATAATAATTGAAAGTAGGGACAATTTTCTAACTCCTAGTTAATTAAAAATCAAGATTATGGAAGAATCAAATGCTTGACAAAAGGATGACCTCAAAGATAAGCTTGAGGATGGATTTTTTGTTAAAAGAAATAATAAACATCATATAAACTTTAATTCAGGTCAAATTCACAACAAATTTTGATCTGGCCAAGGTCATTAAAATAAGATTAATAGTGGTAACATGAAATACCAAAGATGGAAAAAGTCTAATCATAGAACGGAAGATTGCTTGTTCAACAAGAAAGAAATGCGTGCAAGTTAGAAATGATCAAGGTAATTTTATTCTAAAAGCAACACGATAACATGGTCTACACTATTTTGATCTAAACAGGTAAGAATATGCTAATTTATCTTCAGAAATTCCTAAAAAATCAAAAATTGAAATATGGCACAGAAAATTGTGTCACATAAATGAGTCTGATTTAAAATCGGCTCTTAAAGATAATCGCCTCAAAGGTTTGCATTATAACACCAATGAAAGTCTTGGTCAGTGTGAAATGTGTATTAGAGGAAAATTCACCAGACTACCTTATCAAATTAGGGAACAACCGAAAATTATAGACAAGCTGGAAATAATACATTCTGATGTTGTAGGCCCGATGCACTCCACTTCACTCGGAGGCTATAGATATTTTGTTACTTTTATTGATGAGGAAACTCGCTATACCAGAGTATATTTCCTGAAAAAATAAATATGAAGTCTTATATTCTTTTAAGGAATCTAAAAATGAAGTAGAAAATCTGACAGAAAAAAAGATTAAGTATATTAAAGTGACAATGAAAGGGCAGAATATAGAAATTTTGAGTTTGACAAATTCTCATCAGATTGTGGGATTAGAAGACTTTTTCCTTTATAAGATTACCCCAGAAAAATGGATTATCTGAACGAAAATATAGGTCACTGCAGAATAAGGTCATATGCCTACTACTGGAATCAAATTTGACCCACTCATTTTGGGCTGAGGCCATCTATTGTGAAAGTTATTTATTAAATCGTAGCCTATCCAGGATTCTAAAAGCTGAAACTCCTTTAAAAAGTGGACTGGTCATGTACCTTCAGTTAATCATCTTCAAGTTTTTGGATAAAAAGCGTTCACGCACAACAAGGACTCCAGCTGAAGAAAATTTGATTCAAGAGACAAAAAAAGGCATTTTGACGGATACTCTGAAGTATCACAGGCCTATCGTGATTGGGTGCCATCACAAAGAAAGACTTAAATTGCTAGATATGTAAAAATAATGAACAATCTCTAATATGAATCCTACCAAGAACCCTTAAGTGGTGAACCATTCAGTGAAGAATACTGTGAACAACAATTAATACGCTGAAAAAGGTAGACAACAGGAACAGTCAAGATATTTCAGTAATAAGGAATGACGAGAATTTAGATTTAATTAAAGTAGTTGCAAGTGACAGAGAGGAAAACCATGAAGGATCTGAAGATAGCTTTGAGGAAGAAGAAGTTTAGGAAGAAGGACAAAGATATTTAAGACCAAGAAATACAATAAGACTTCTCCCTTGGATGAATGAATATGACATGTCAGCTTTATGTGATGTTAAGGAAGCTCTAGAAGGGCCATATGCGGAGGAATGAAGCCATAAAAAATTGAAATCAAGGCCAATATAAAGAATGATACTTGGGAATTAGTGACAAAAACAAATGGAGTAAATGTAATAAGTTATTAAATGGTTCTAAAAAATAAGTTTAAACAAAATGGCGATCTTGAACAGTCTCTGATCTTTCAAAAGACTGGAGAACCATTGACCGAATATGCTGGTGCAAATTGGGGATCATGCTCCAGTGATAGAAGAAAGTACACAGGGTACTGTTTTAAGTATGCAGGTTCTATGATCAGCTGGGAGTCCAGAAAACAAATAACCATTGCTCTATCTACTCAAGAAGCCGAGTACATGGACTTAACAGAAGCGGCAAAGGAGTAAATCATTTGAGGCAACTGGTAATGGCATGGGATCTTCTCAACAAGCCATCCAATTCTTCATGACAACATGTCTGCCCAAAACTTGACTAAGAATTTTATAATAAGTTCTTGATCAAAGCATATTAATATAAAAGAACACTTCATTCGTGAGAAGATTCAAATAGGGGACATTGTTGTGACATACAAACCTTCTGAATCCATGGAAGCAGATATTTTTACAAAGAATTGGCAAGCCCCACACACCATCTTGAGTCAAGCTGTTGGACTACATCCTCAGCTCTAAGGAGTGGGGGGGAGTATTGGCACTTGAGTAAATACAATCCACTCATTAGAGCATTTATTGGGTGAGCCTTGACCTGCAAGAAGATTGGCAATGGCTTCTGAATATTTTTAAGGTTTTGTTTTACTTTGTTGATATCTTCCTTACAAATGATACATATATAATCTGTACTATTAATTACCAGAATGAACAATAAATCATTAACAATTTGGCTTTGTGTTTTAAATATGTACAAGATGTGAAAACCCTTTATTGACAACTTAATACTATTTACAACAATATTACCTACTATATCATTGAAGTTTTTCAAATGGCTGGTGTTGTTTTGCAATAAATCTTATTATATTTCCGTTATTTAAAAAAATATTTCTCTATTTCAAGTGATAATCAAAACATACAAAAATATTTTGGAATTACCCGCTTCAAAGGGAGCGTAATTTAATGCGCTACTCCCGTTTTTGTCTAGACTGCTGAAAACAGATGTATTATTATTATTATTATTATTATTATTATTAGCACCGCATCTTACTACCCGTTCGGGTTATACGCACTTACGCTAATGTGTGGTGGTAGGGTGATTGTGAGATTAAATGGAGGACCTACAGAATAACGTAGGATCCGAACCAAGGAGGAGGCCTGGAATTTCACACATTCACAAGTTGTGATTAATACACGTCTTGTCACAGGTGAAAGAAGGGTTTGGCAATCAAATAAATTTGTGCAGGGACCGAGGATTGAACCCCAACACAGAAGTATAAAACCTTACCCTTAGACCACCACGTCTCTTATAATCTATTATTAAAAGCATAAACATCTCATAATAAACGTGGCTCCTTTTATTTTAGAACCATGTTTTATATGCCATTTGGGCTCTATGAATTACAATAATGTGTTAGGGATAAGGAAGGTTTAGTATCGATATAGTATAAACATATATATATATATATATATATATATATATATATATATATGTGGAAAGAGAATGAATAAAGCCTTTTACGGAAAAAATTCCTTCTTACATAAGACGGAAATTAAAGGAACAATCTTCTCATCATGAGTCCATTCTATGTCTAAAGCGATGTTTTATTCCAGCTGGCTTCATAAATGAATCCATTTTCTTTAAAAGGTGCGTGCACTGAACCATATTTGTACAATAATATTACAGATAATGTAATAAAGTTAATATAGCTTTTACGGAATATTATATGCTTTAGTTGATGTGTGTGTGTATATATATATATATATATATATATATGTATAAAATTACAGGTCACGTAATAAAGTTAATATAGCTTTTATGCAATTATATTTATATACAACTATTGATTATTACGGTATATGACTATATGGCCAAGGTGAGTAAAATATATAATTTCAGTAGATGAGAAGGAGTCGAGAAGTAAACTGCTGTGCATTTTATTATTTGAATTATAAATATATAATAAGTTATTTTAATACAATTTTTCGCTGAATAGTAGAGTCGTTATTAATATTTAATTTAAAATATTGTAAATTGTTAATTTATCTAGTGTGAAAAGATAAAACTGGATTATTAAAATGTTGTGTGTGAAAAAAATAAAAACTTATTTACAATGATAGTGATAACAAATATTTTGCTGATATTCTATGTCGGTGTCATTGAAACCAGATTACAAGAACCTAACGAACATTTTAATACCGGTAACAACTTATCAGAAATATTTCACTACATCAGTGAAATGATTCGAGGAAGTTGGTCTAGACCATTAGCAGCAGTGCTCTTTCAAGAAAACTTTCAAGAAAATTTTCATCCTATTTCAAATGAATTATTCAAGCAAATGGATTATTTCCCTACGATTACCTTAAAGATAAATGAGTTTCAATATTATGGAAATGAGGGAAATGTTTGAAGAAAAGGTGATTTTAAGCGGTCAATTAGAGATACCAAAAGTAATATTTTGGTTTGTGGAACATTATAATAATATTTTCTGGGTAAGATTAGAGAAGTTTAAAGAAACACTCCTTGTTCACGCGAGAACACCATTTATATTAATAATTACAACCCACGATAGTGATGAGATAAACAAGCTCAAAGAAGAATGTCATAGGCTATGGGATGAATATCATTTTTTAAATATAGTTGCAATTGCTGTACCAAAATTTCCAAAAAATATTAATTTATTTTCAAATACTACTAAAGCAACGGCATTATTTTTCAATCAGTTTCTTAACAATGGATCATTTTTGGATATTCCAAAAAGTTTGACAAAAAACCAAAATATATTTTTAGACAAACTGAATGATATTTGTGGTTACCATATAAAGGTCACCAAAGATAGACTTATTTATGGTTTAAAATCAGGATACACTAAAGTTACATATCTAGGTATAAAGACATTCATAGAACACATGAACGGCACAATGTTGACAGTCGGGAAGAAAGAACATGTTAAAGAGAATGGAGACATTTCTAGTGGAAAAGAGAGCTATAATAATAAGAATATGGTGCCGGATATATATGGAAACGTATACTTTAAACACCCTAAAAATATATTTAGATCCACAATTTCTCCAGAAAACTCTGGTTTGACATTTATTTTGCCAAAGTCTGAACGTGTTCCAAAATATATGAATGTAATATTACCCTTCACCAATAGTTGTTGGGCAGCTATATTCTGCACTCTCCCGATTATTACGTTGTTTTGGAAACTGTTCAGAAAAGATGCGACCCTCGAAACTGAAACTCTCTTGGAGACTGTTCGTCTCTATGTGAGCGGGGCTACAACTCTACCAGTGGTTACATCAATTCAAAAATGTTTTGTTGTTCTTTGTTTGTGGCTTAGTATCATATTTATAAACGCCTACCAGGGAAGCTTGATCAGATACTTGACAAAACCCCATTACTACCCTGATATCGATACTATGAATCAGTTGGTGGAATCAGGACTATTGATTGCTGTCCCTGACATTCAGGGGTCTAGTAGCAGTTATGAAGATCTAATAGAGTATTCTGACCCAAATGATGAAATTATAAAAGTAATATTTCAAAGAGCTCGATATGTACCCGATGTGAGGAGTGCACTTGACAAGGTTGCATTTGACAGGACACATGCGTTTGTTGATGCTTCTATAATAACCCAGCTATACATAGAGCTCAACGAATATTATGAAGAAGGTTATCCTCTAATGCACGTCATGAAGGAATCTCCGTATTCATTTCGCCTGGTCTTTCACTTCCCCTTTGTTTCTCCCTATCAAGACAAATTTGATATTTTATTACGAAGAGTATGTGAAGCCGGTCTAAATGGAAAATTGCAGACTGATGATAAATACGAAATGATGCTGTCAGTTCGTAATAGAGTAAAGTCAGTAGAACTGAAACCACTCGGTATCAGCCATGTTCAGACTTCCTTCTACATTCTCCTCGGAGGTCTAACGCTTGGTTCTATTTCACTGATCTGTGAGTTGTTAGTTGACATTTTCGCAAGATATTTTAATAAAAATACAGTAATTGTGTTGAATGCTAGTTAATTTTTTACTGTACCAGGAGAGAATAATGTTTTCTTATTATGTAGAAAGTTTCATGAATTATTTGAGCTATAATTACTAATATAAAAAAAATCGGACTAAATTTTTGAATATGTATAGCTATAAAATTTAAGTAGTAATTATAATAATAATAAAAATATTTATAAAATACTATTATATATATCTATATATATTATTTTGATGAATCTTACTCTAATTTGAAAGTCAAGAAAAGTAATGATGATCTTATTTTGATTTGATTGTTCATTAAAATATTGATAGTAAAATTAACTATTTCTCCCTCTATGCTGAGGAGTGACCATGCTCAGCTGTTTTGATATTCCATAACTATTTCCATTTTCGTTTAATGTATTTTCCCTCTCATGTTTCAGCCACCCGCCTTTTGCGCTCAATTCGTGCCTCAAATTTTGAGATTCATAATATACTCTATTCTTGATGCCAATTTTATTTACTGTTCTCGCTCCCCCCAAAAAACTTTTTATACTTTTGTATATTGTGATGTATCTGGCTTACCTTGAATTATTTTACTATGGTATAACTCTTAAGATAGGACCTTAGTGTATAAGAAATATTAGATCTAATACTTCTTAAGGTTAACAGATTGTATGTGATAACTATCCTTTCCAGATACTAGATAAGTATTCTTTAAAATGAAGACTTTTTATCGTGTGAAAAGAAGATGACATATTTGAAACATGAACTAGGGAATCGGCTTATTCCATTTATAGATAGATATTTGTTATAAACTAATGTTTACCTATAAATGAACAATAAATGTTTATGTTTCTGTAATTTAACTCACTTTAAATATTGTCTTATTTTAGATCAAATTATATCGTATAAAAATACTAGTAATTTTTTTTAAACCAAACACAATACACAACGTCTGTATGCTGTCATATATTATCAGTTAAACCATTTGAGACCACACGTTTTTTATATTAATTTTTTGAAAATCTTAGAAATTAATTACAGAGTTTTGGATAAATTAGTAAATTTGATCTGAAATTTGAATTACAATAAAGATAACTTTGTTAATCTTTTAAACTAGCAAAATTATTTAGTTTGGTTCCAAAGTTGTAGTGTAGCTTTTAAGGTGAGCCAGAGTAGATGTCCTTTAAGAATAAAATAGGTTTTGAGCCAATCCTTTAAGATACGCTTCTAGAGAAAGCGATAAATGACTAACGATTCTACAGTTTTCATTGAGATTATTATTTTGGTAAAGTAAATAATAAACTATCTAAGTACAAATATAGAAATTTACTTTCTCAACATGGTGACATCAAATTTTTGGAATATCAATCATAAGCATAGCAACATTAGATGAGAAACTTTTTAAATAAGAGAAAAATTAGTTTAATTTTGGGACATCGTTGATAAATTTTCAAAAACTTTTTAAGTCATGATCTGAAGAATATTAATCTAATTTTTTTTTTCAGACGAAATAATTGAATTATTTAGACCAGAAAATATTTTGATATAAAAATTGAAGACAACCCTTAAACTAGCTTTTCTCGAGTTCATTACGTACGATAACAGAATTAAACATTCTTAAACTGAGTATCAGATAGTAATCAAAGAGGGCGACTTTTTTTCTGTGTTATATATTGTATTCTTTAATATTCTTTACATACGTGCATAGATACATATACAGGCAAGCACGCTGAATAGCACACACACGCACACACACGCATCAAACCATTTTAAAATTTACAAACGCATTTTCTTTTTGTAAATTAATTATATATTAAAAAAAAAATTTACCTCTGTCACACAGTAATGTATATATTTATAAATATATATTAAAGAGCATGTCAAAATATGGCCTTAATATTGTTTTAATAGGCCATTGTTATATTTAAATCTAATAAACAATCTCATTATACCAAAAACTAAACTAACATCCGTCAACAACATATTACTCTTTTCGTTGGTTACATGATTTAGGGCGTCAATCTCGCAATAGGGTTGTTTTAATCTCGCTCGGGTTTATTTAAGGTTGTTTACCTAAAATTGTTTTCCATTATCTTTCCACGCAAATTTGGAACATTTATTTTAAATATAACAATCCCTTTCGCTATAAGCCACATGCGTGATGGTAAATAAACATATATCATGAAAGGTTAGTAAGAACTGGTAAACAATATATATATTTTTTTTTTATTCAGGAAGTTCTTGTATCATATATCTCAAAATTGATTTTCTTAAACCATTAATCTATCCACACATAACCTACTATATTGATGTTGCTATCATTTTAATTTTTCTTTATTATTGTGTGTATAAATAGTAAAATAATATTATAACACAAAATTTCTTAAACTATGTTTATCATTTCTCTAATGTACTTAATTGTGAAAAATAAAATTAATTTAAATTAAATATGACAAAATAAATTAAATGGAATCAAAAACATTTTTTTTTATCATTTCAGGTAACGAACAAAATACTACTGAATTAGAGCCTATCATAGGGAACGTAGAAGAAATTGTAAATTATAAGCTTGTTTATTTATTTATTTTCTTACAAACAGTTTGAGTTATACTTTAACGAGTAATTTGTATTAAATAGAACCAACTCTAGAATTTAAAACAATGGAAATAATTTAAGTGTTTGTTTCAGTATTTCCAGTTTTTAAGTAAGTCTTTATTAACTTATTTTCAAGTGCTTATAACAGCTCATAAAATCATTAATTATTAAGTGTCTTATTTGAAATAATTTTACTAAATATATTTGGAAATACAAAGATTTTGATATAAAATTTTGTATTTTCAACAAGTTATACTTGTTTTTAATCATAAAATAACATTTATAATAATAAAATCATATGTAATGTAAGTTCTTTGCTTTATTAGCTATGTATTTCTATATTAATATAATTTGATTCTTACTATTTAAAATCATCTAAGTCAAAATATTGTTTGATTTGAGTGAAATTTAAACAAACATTGAATATCAATTTCTGTAAATATTATATATAAAAAATATTGAGTCGGTTTGAATTAGATTAATTTGTTGATAAGACACTTTGACTTAAAAATTCGTATTTAAGTGATAATATAATCTGAGCTATAGTTAATATTTCGTTACACAATTATGTTTAAATCCAAAATGATTCATAATCCTAGTTAATGAAATGCGTTCGAGATAAATGTGTAATTTAATTAATTACTCCCAATATTATGTGTATTTAAACATATTCTGAAACTTGAAAATGTATTAAAATTAAACAACATCTATTATACCACACACAATTGCTTGACGGATGAATTGTATTGTAAAAATCTTACCATTATATATTTTTTATGAATAAGATGCAAGTTTCTTAAATTTATGAAAGTTTACACAATTTATGATTTGGGTACCTTAAAAATTAATATTATTCATGAAACCGGGATAAATTTTATCAAAAGGTATTTAAAGTCTTTTTAAATAAAATTATTTTAGACCCTGTTTTCTGACAAATAAGGTCTCAAAAACTTATATTAGCACTAAATTATAACACAGTGCCTAAATAAAATTTAGAAAAAAAATTGATAAGGTAAATATATTAAATTGTATTATAATTAAATCGATAGCTTGCAAACCTTCAGGGTTAACAGAAGCTACATACATAAATATCTATTAATTTATTTTCAAAAATTTTGATTCATGTAATGTTATTTAAATATTATGACTTTTATTGATATTATATAAGCCTGTTTAAAACAAGTGCTGAAATTTTTTGTTATAATTGATTATAGTTTAAAATATGGATCCTTTATTAATTGTATTTGTTAATGAATTTATTCTTAAATATTATAAACAAGCTAATAACTATTTACCTGTATCTTAATATAGATAATAAAAATACTTATTTTAAATTCATTTTAAATTGTGTTTTAAAAAATATCTAGTGGAAAATTAAAAGAAAAATCGAACCATTGTTTATCTTATTATTAAGTATTAGTTAACCCCGAATTTAGATACTACTTATATTATGCCAGAGATAGCCAGCCATCTGTTCAGTTTGGACTACCTCAACTTTAAATATGGATTTGTTTATCGTCACACTAAACCATTTACAACGGACCATTGGTTAGAATCAAATGGCATGCATGAATAGGTGTTCCTGTAAAACAAGTGAAGGTCTTGTTTTCAACTGAGTGAGAACTTCTAAAAGGTAGACAGACCATCATTATATCATTCTGGACTAAATACTTTATCTTATTTTAGATCGTTCCACAAGTGAACACGCAAAATCTATTAAAAGACCTAATCATCATTTTGTGTCTTTTCTCTCTTAGAAACAATCTTGTAGAGTGGAGTATGAAATTTTGAGCGTTAAGAGGCAAACAAACCGGTTCCAAATGGCCCAGAACTATTCTTATGAAGGACCTCAAAGTTGAGGAGGAAGAAGACGTGAGAAAATTGCCAGTGTACCTAAAGTTTTATTGCTTGACTTGATTTGTTGTTGTAAAAATCATTACAAACATTGTTTAATTTTCTTAATATCCTTGACAGCTGTTAAACAACTGTTTAGAACACCATTTTAAGGAAGCTAAACTTTGTGTTTGTACTGAAAATTTATTTAATTTATATTGACTAAAAAGAGTATCTATTAAAGAATATACAAAAACATTTACAGTTTCTCGAGTTCCCACCATAACATTTATTAGTGAAACAATATATTCGTTAAAGCTGAAGTATTGAAATAATGTTTTTTATTGTGCTATAAGTATTTATTGTGCTATAATTATTATGCTGAGTCTATTACAGCCACACTATCTATAGTTACGTCATTATAAATGGAACTGCTTGAAAATTATAATCATACTGACAAGAAAAATCTACTTCTAGACGTCAAACAAGAGCCAAATATCTAAGCCTATGTATTATTTCTGTTATTAACATCCCTTTTTCTCTACTAATACAAAGCCTACACCAATGAATAAGTTATCAGAGGATATAATTTTTTTTTATCGACTCCTGACATAGCATACTCCGTTTACGTTAAAATACACCGTTTAGAATTGAAGTTAAAACAAAAAATTAATTATAGATGACTACATTCTAACATCAAATATTGAATAGAAATAGGTATAGGTATTGGCCACCTATTCTAGATGGAAATTAGTTGGCCATGGATACATTACTTTTTTAATCTCCCTTCAAGCCCGGTTTCCCACCAGGAATGTTTACACTTTGTTAACGTTGCCAGAGCCTCTTTTCTATTTGTTTACAAGCTAATCAGAGTACCTTGCAATACTCGTGTGATTACATGTTATTAAATTCCAGGTAACCTTGAAAGATATAAAACAAATGCTAATCTCAATTTATAAAAAAAACATAAGTATTGGTTTTCATTTTAACAATATTTGAATTTGACAAATGGTTTTTGACTATAAAATCTGGAATTAACTTACCCTTTCTAGCGTTATTTTTATCTTCATTTTCATTTTTTCATGTATTAATAGATACCAGTGAAGCTATGTTCATGTTAAATTTTTAGTGATGAAGTGTGTTATGAGTACATTTAAGCCTTAGTCTATTACAGCCACAATATCGATAGATACATCATAATACATTCAACATATTAAAAAAAAATTAGTTTATACTTTATACTGTCAAGATAAACGACTTATAATTATCAGACAAGTGCCGAAGGACTAATTTAATAAATATTTAGGTTTTTCAAAAAGATATTTGAACCTATACTTAAAAAAATTACAAGACTAATAAGAGTCAATATTCACTAAACTTTATTATTATTATCATCACGTATTACTACACGTTTGGGTTGTACACATGTACGCAAATATGTAATGGTAGAGTGATTGTGAGATGAATTGGAGGACCTACAGTTTAACGTGGGATCCGAACCACGGTGGAGGCCTGGAATTCCACACATTCACTAGCTGTGATTAATAATCGCTCTGTAAGAGGCGTTCACATAACAAAGAACAAAAAAATTGTTATAAGCAACATCCTTATACAAAAGTGGCCAGTTTTACAATTAATGACATAGTGAGGGAGAATTTTGCATTTAATTAAATTATATATCTTTAAACTTACTTACCGGAACTATAGGTTAAAATGTAGTAAAAATAATAATACTTGAGAAATAAATTTTATTTACATCCATTACTGCTTCCAACCTATGGCCTGAGGTTTATTCAAGCCATATATTTTCCACTATCAGCTTGCTAAGCCTATCGTAGCTTCATATGCCATATAATTTAGCTTAAGACTAGGACAGACACGAAATCAAGTCCCGGGACGTAAAATTTCCAATGCGAAATATTTAACGTATATTTTTATTAATGATAAATATTTTTCCGTGCCGGGAATCGACCCTGGGACTCTTATCTCAGTAGGCAGACACTCTACTGGATGAGTGAGAGTGTTGGATATTTAGAATTAAATATACAGCAATATTTTAGTTTAATAAGTTGCGACAGACTAGATCGAACAGGTGAGCATGCATTTATAATGTCATTCGGTAATTAAATAAAAGTGATTAAATAAATTGAATATGGGTCACACAATAATATGATTGTTGTTTTGCGTAATTACTGTCTAAAAAATTAACTATTGATCAACGCATGAGAAAAATAAACAGCACTGTTATAATTCAGTCAGCTGAAAATCATTGAGCCTCTATGCTTTGAAGCTAATTAATGTGTGTGTCATAAAAAAGTATTAAATATTTTCACATATATAAATATATATATATATTACTTAAATGGTAGATCGGTTAATAGATTAAAACTAAATGTAAGGCTTTATAAAGTATTAATCAAATCAGTTATGAAACAGATAGTTAATTAGTTGTATCTCACAGGTTACGAATAAATCGATATTTAAAGTGAGATTTATAATACTTTTATTACATTTGTACGTCAACATCATGGTAGAAACCATAATGTGATGTCCATTAGATCATTTTAAATTACCCTATTGACATATCAAAATGTATTCAATGCATTGTTGAAATGATTCAATAATGTTGGAATAGGCCTCTGCCTGCAGCCATTCTTCAAGACAATTGTCTTTCAATTATGACAAATGAATTTTTCAACTAAACCAAATTATTATCAATCCTAAAACATTAAATAAGCAATATACCAATATACCAATATTATGTTAATAAAATAAATATTTGAATTTATTCTTATTTTAAGTTTTGAAATGTAAATAAAAATTGTATAAAATTTTTAGACAATCTCTATTATATTTATTTGTTATAAATAAAGGTATTAGAAGATATAGCTCTTTTGGTTTAAAAACAGGATAGCTTATGCCAACAACAGATATTTAAAAACTTAATATAATATATCAACAGAACAATGTTATTTAATCGGAATCACCATATTACAACAAATGGTGGAATTTTTACTGGTAAAAACTATAATAGTTTGCAGCTCAAGGGGTGAATTTAATATCTCGTTGCACATTTATGAATAAAAATAATATATTACTAATTTTAATAAATGTGATTAACATGTTTAATAAAGTGTATAAATGTATATAATAAGTTAGTTTTTCCAAAGTATTCAGGTGATTTAAAATTTTGAAAAAATCAACAGTAATTGACAATATTAGAGAGAAAGTGTAATCATGTTTCTTTATAATAAAATATGTATATGTATATTAAATTAAAACTTTCATGTAATTTCAAGCGCA